>CAUYPO010041241.1:0-34333 GCA_963574435.1 Cheirogaleus major | reverse complement strand
GAAGTATGAAATTAGGCACCAAACTCATAAGTTAGCTTTTATTTTGAATTTTACTCAAAAAAGCTTTGAGGTATATGTATACCATGGAGTACTATTCAGCTATAAGAAACGACGGTGATATAGCACCTCTTGTATTTTCCTGGATAGAGCTGGAACCCATTCTACTAAGTGAAATATCCCAAGAATGGAAAAATAAACACCATATGTACTCACCAGCAAATTAGTTTCACTGATCAACACCTAAGTGGACATATAGGAATAACATTTATCGGGCATTGGGCAGATGGGATGGGGGAGGAGAGGATGGGTATATACATATATAATGAGTGTGATGCGCACCATCTGGGGGATGGACACGCTTGAAGCTCTGACTCCAGGGGGGAAGGGGGGGAAGACAACACACATAACCTAAACATTTGTACCTCCATAATATGCTGAAATTTTAAAAAAGTAAAAATAAATAAATAAATATCATTTTGTCATTAAAAAAAAAAGCTTTGAATATCTGAACATGGCAGTCCTAATGATAATTCTAGCTGGCATTGATCTACTCATCACTTCTTAGTAGAGCCACAAGGTCTTGAATTACTTTAATTTGCTTAGGTTTCAGAGCACCTTCTTTTTTGTTGTTTTCCAACTGAAACATCCTGAAGTGGAATGTCTTGTACAATAGGGTGAACGCCTTCAAAAAATTGTCTAACAGAAGAAAATAACGTGCATTGCAAATATTTTTCATTTATACTTTTTTCAAATTAATTTCTGTTAAATAACAATTCAGATGATTACTATAATAAACCATGCAAAAGTTAGCTGCGTACTACCTAAGGATAAAAAATGTTCATAAGAATGAAAAAGAAAAATAAAGCCCATCTAATGTTCTCAAACACTTATCAGAGGCTAGAGAGGCAAAAATTTGTGTAGGAAAAGTCTGTTTTTTGCATAAGATGGGGAGAAGTAGATAAGCTCACCTAGATGTGAAATAGGGAAGCTGAGGGACCTTGGAGGGACATTTTGATCATGTAAGATTGCAGAAATTATGCATATGTATTAGAGAAAATGACTGTGACATATTTTGTTCTTATAAATTTCACATGGTTAAGGAGATTGGTTGACATTTATGATCTAGTTCTACTCACCAGTATTTATCACCTTTGTCTGCAAGAAATTTATTTGCAATTACAGTGACATTCTACAACATGCCTTGGATAGTTGTCTACTTCTCTTATTTAAAATAATTTCAAAGCTTTCCACTTTTTTAAAATTATCATTATTATTGTAAAGGATTCAAGATTTTTTTTGGAGACAAGGTCTTCCTCTGTTGCTCAGGCTTGAATGCAATGGCGCCATCATAGCTCACTGCAGCCTCGAACTCCTGGGCTCAAGCACTCCTCTTGCATCAGCCTCCTGAGTAGCTGGAACTATAGGCATGTGCCACTATGCCCAGCTAATTTTTAAAAATTTTTTTGTGGAGGCAAGGTCTTGCTATGTGTCTGAGGCTGATCTTAAACTCTTGGCCTCAAGTGATCCAGGAGATGAAACAAAGATGTCTATTAAGCTTCAACTGTAAAAAATTTTAAAGAAAACTAATATCAGCAACCGCCATCTATGGTGACCAAAGCTAATAAAATTATTCTAAAGGCAAGAATTAATACTAATCATGCTCCATCAGGTGGGCAGTGTATCATGTGACCTGATGGCTATAAACAGTTTACACAGACATGCACACTAATTGATTAACAATATAAGACCTAATTTTTATGGATAAATATCCTATGCTAACCAAGCTGCCTGATACATGTCTCAGGCATTTATCAGCATGAAGAAAGATATTGCCAAATATAAAAGGATGAGACCATAGAGCCACTATAAATTCAGAGTGAAAAATTGGGAAGGCATCGAGATCTGGCATATTGCCAGCATCATATGCGACTTCTGACTAGTCACAAGCCCTTTGCCACATTTTTTTATTGTCCTCCCCTTTTCCCAAGTTCGTCTTGCACAAAATGGGCATTTGCCTTTGATTGGTTGAATATAACGTCAAATAGAATAGAGTCCAAACTAAAAATTAGTAATCTTTGGTTCCTAAACTACCTTTTGCTAATAGCTGTTTGAGCTTAGAAAAACCATTTCATTTCTTTGCCCCTTAGTTTCCTCCTCTGCATAATAACAGGTTAGACTAAGGTCCTTTCTAGCTTTAAAATGTGATGAGTTATCCTAAGCAAGGATACCTGCTCAAGTGAGCCTTCATTGTATTTACATTCAATCTTCCATCCTGGTAACACTGTGTTTTTTCCTTCCCTCTTTCCACTAGGTGTCTTAGATGGAGCTGACTCTACCCTTGGTTCCAGAGTGGGGCATGTGGTCAGCCCTGGGCAATCAGCATTGAATTCCTCTGGCCACAGTCATATAGCAGCCACTGTTGTATGATCCAGCTAGAGTCAGTAAGACACAAGGATAGTTTGAGCTGCTGGGAAAATCAGTCCTAAGCATGTTATGAGACTGCTGGAGCTGCTGGGACCAACTTATAAATCCAATAAGCTGAAGGCTGACCGAAGAGAAAGAGAGAAATCAAGTACTGATAATATTATATGATCCCTGAATCAAACCTTACCCAAAGCCAAAACAACTTAACTTTTCCATTATATGAACAAATGAGTTCTCCTTTTATGCCTATTTAGGTGAATTTGGGTTCAGTGGAAATGGGAAAAGGACTAACCTTTAATACCTTCGGATGCCCTACAGAATTTTAAAACCTTTTGTTACCTATAAAACTTTGGCTGTAATATGGGATCACCTGCCCCATTTACCTGCTACTACAAAAACAAGGCTTCCATAAAATGGAAGAAAAGTTTTCCTTGAATGTATGTTTTATTAATTAAATGAAAGTAAATTATTAATTCCTATTCAAAAGGAGATAAATGTCATCTGATGTACCCATCTATAATAGTCTTTGTCTCCAATCATCTGATAGATTTTCAATGATCACCAAGATCAGTTAAACACTTGTTGACCTAAAGAAAAGCGTCTTCTTCGCATTGAGTATTTTTGATATCCCATGCAGTTAGTAAAATAAGTATTTGTATGTTACTGCACATTCCTTTATGAATGCCCTTCTCTGTTGCCTCTTTCAGACACAATTTAGCAAAATCCACATTTTTCAGCAAGATATATGCCAATAATTCCCAATGTGTACCCTGTAGAATGCTACTTTATGAGATAATTTATGTGCAGTTTTTTTAACTAACTTAAATAGATCTGGGAACCAGTTTAAAATCATCCTCCTCTGGGATATTTACATGAATATTGGGATATCGACTTCTTTGATTCATCCTTTTTTACAATATTTAATGCAGCATTTCCCACACTATTTAGATTAAAGCAATTTCATGCCCCACCCACAACACCTATAAACACATGGGAGACTAGCATTCTATACAAACTACTTTGGGAAACACTCATTTATCTCATGTTTCAGAACACTGCAAAAATTTGTGAATATGATTAGAACTTAGAATCAAGGGTTTAAACTTTCCCTTTAATTGGACTTACGTCTTGCCTGTCTGCCTTCAGATTCTGTTAGTAGGTTGAACCATATAAAATTATCCGTGTTTAATGATTTAACCCACATCCCAACTCTTGTCCTCTGTACTGGATGTTTTTTATTTGCCCCTCCATGTCCACTACCCTTCTCCGCCCTATTCTGTGCCTGTGAGGTGGACATTTATGGTCTGCACCAGGGGAATTCCTTGTTCTCTAGCTTCAGGCTGGGTTTGCCCAATGACAGCCACTGGGATAAGGCAGGTAGGGCAGAGGAAGGCCAGGTATCTCTCACCCCAACTCTTTCCCTGTATCAGGTTGCCTCGGGTTATATACAAAGGTCAAACTCTCAGCAGCCCTCTGTTTTCAGGACACTTTCTCTAGTGCAAGGTTTCTCAACCTTGACATTATTAATCCTTTATTGTATGCATCTGTTTAACAGCTTTTCTGACCTATATCCACTAGATACCAATAGTATCCCCTCAGTCATGACAATCTAAAATCTTCCCAGACATTGCCAGATGTTCCCTGAGGGGCAAAATTTTCCCCCACCATTCGGGACAACTGACAGCGATTCCCTCCAAGTTTGTTAAAGACCTCCCTTTCTCCTTTAGGCCTATGGTTAGTAACATGCCTCTCGTTACTAGCACTGCAGTGCTTCTTTAATTTTGGTTGGTTTCCTTTGCTTTTGTAAATAGTCCTTTTATAAAAATTCTCCTCAGTTTGGTGTGCTATATGTTTGCTATTGGGACACTGACTGTTATACTGTCTATTTTTCCCCAATGCCACCAAAATACTGTTCCTCACTTAAAAACTTGTTCACTTTCTTTGAATTCTTACACAAGTCCTGCTTATAAGAGAAATGGACCATTAATTGAGAGCTCACCACATGTCAAGTATGCTGACCGGTACTTACATATGTGGTAAATATAATATTAGTGGTTGGTTACATTGTACCCTACCACACCCCAGCACCCATTTTCTTTTTCCAAAAGAAAAAGAAACTGATTCGGATTCAAGCATCCACCCTTCCACACATAGCACATGTCCTTTAGGCAGAGCTAACTCCACTGCTAACTTCAGAGACTAATTGTTCTAAGGATAGTTCTGTTGTCTTTCCAAGTGACTGGCTTAGGAACAGAAGCCTAGACCATCCAGTGAAAGACACTCCTTAGGCCACAGACTTTGGCTCACAAATGGGCGTGTGTTACAGTTTGGTCAAATGAGACATGAAGAGAGGTCTGATGGAAATTCTGGGAAAGACATTTCCTTGTTTCAAGGAGGCAGCCACTCACAATAGCCTCTTTTTCTCTGAATTGTCTTTGTGCATTATAAGGCCTAAAACTCTTGAAGCCATCTCAGTCCTGGTATGAGAAAGAAGTCAGCACAGGCAGGAAGGCAAACTTGAGAGAATCACAAAAAAAATGGAGTCACTGATTCAACCATACTTAATCATTGCCAAGCAGCTGGACTTCCTCAATTATGTTATCCAACATATTTCTTCATTTTGAAGAGAGTTTGAGTTAGGATTTCTGCCACTTGTAACTAAAAGCTTCCTAGCTGAGCCATTCATTTAATTGATTCAACAATTGTAATATTTTGTGCTTACTCTAGACTATTAATAGACCTTGTTCTAGGCATGGGAGCTATTTTAGGCATTGGAGCTATCCCAGTGACCCAAAAAGGCCAAAACTGATAATCAAAGTTGTGTAGTTAATTCTCAAATCACCTCTAAGAGCTAGATGGAAGTGGCTGATGCTGACAGAATTCTAAACTGAGAGATGTTAAGTGACTTGTTTAAGGAGACCTAACTAGAAAGTGTTGGAACTGGACTAGGTCTATGTGATGACATAGTCTTTCTGTTCCACCTCTCTCAATTTGAATCAGCCATATCAAATCATTCAGCTGTCACTTACTCCACACCAGTATCCAGATGGAAGAGACATAAATTAGGTAAGTTTTGATAAGGAGGGAGCAGTTAGATAATCCAGGAGTCTGAGTAGTTTCCATCAGTTTAAAGGAGAACAAAAATAGGCATGGAGTTGCCCTCCCCTGGGGAGGATTGAAATAACATAAATGCCTAGGCCTTACCCCTAAACCAACTAAATTAGAATTACATTTTCTTTCTTGAGAAGAATGAAATTACATGAAAGAAATAACAGAAGCTAAAAGTCGTTAATATGAAATTTCAATTTTTAAGGTTTGAGCTCCTCTGGAACACAGGGCCTCCAAATAGTTGAATCAACTAAAGTAAAAAAAAACTGACATCACTAAGCCAGTCTATAGTCATATTTTCAGAACAAGAGAAATAAAAAGTGATTCTATCTAGACATCATTTTATTTTTAGAAAGAGAAACATGAAGATTTGCCAGATTTGTCCAAGGTTTCCTCTTTCTAAGACCCCTGATTGCACCAAGACTCTCAAGGAGAGGGGGTCCTCCTTTCCAGTGTTCCCCGCCCTCTGCCTCAAGCATCTCAACATCACACCTGCTCCTCTTTCTGTTGCCCAAGTGATAGCACGACTTCAGAGAAATGTGAAGTACTTCTTCCTCACACTAAGATTGGCCTAAAACACCAGCTTGATCAGAAACACAGATGCCTGTGATAGAAATAGTCCTGTCTCCCTGGCTCCCAGGGCCAGAAGACAAATGGGGTGGGGGCCAGAGCCGTGAAGGAGGTGCTTTTGCAGCCAGCATCCCAGTGGAAAAGTGAATCATCACTGCCATTCAAAATGTGTCCAAAAGAAACAGAGCTTAGGGAGAAAGAAAGGGTTTTTTTTTTTGGTGGGCTTTTTTTTTTTTCTGTGACTCTACAGGGATGGTGGTGACAGCAGCTGTGCTTCCTCCCCTTAGAAAGTCATTTTAGCATTAGATTTTCCCTAAGGAGGAAGCAGATGGAGAGAAACTTGACTTGCACATATGCGGCTGCTTCTGGCATTCCTGCTGCTGCTACTGACCCTGGATTTTATAGAGAAATAGGCCTTTGGAGGAGGGAGGGGATGGTTACTCAGAGGCTCTTTTCAGACTTGCTGACTTAAAGCCCCAAGGGCACATTAATGTTAGGGATTAACTGTGTACTCTTTGAAATTCTTCTAAAGATGGTGGCGACAGGCTATCATTTTGCATAAAGTGATGATATCTCCTGATCCCCTAGTAATCATGGCAGGCACTACAGGTGACAGGCAAGGTAGCTACACAGATGATTGGTATAGAGTTCCTGGCCGTAGAGTAGTTATAGTCAAGTTCTCTAGCAGAATGATGAGTTGAATTCCAGGCTGTGTTTTGACATAATCGCTAACATATTTTCCTTTTGTACACAGTGTACTTCCCACCTTCACATCACACTGCAAAGAAGCACCTGCTCCATGCTGTGTACACTACCCAGGAGAGCAATGTAATTGGGTGAAAGCAAAGAAGGGGGAAAAAAAAAAAAAAAGAGCCTACCTTTTTCCTGTCTTCTCTTCCAAAGATTTAAGCCCTGAGGACATAGTGCACTTCTATAATGGGCAAAATATTTGCTTGAAAGATCCTCCTTCTCTGAAGCAGGGAGGAGAGATGAAAGAGGGAAAGAATGAGAGCAGAGAGTTTAATGAGAAAGACAATAAAGGGCCAGACCTGTTAAAGCCATGCAAAACAAGAAAATATTCTCAGCAAAGAGCAACTATGACATCATTAAGCATCCAGGAGCCAAAGAGGAGCTGGATTTTCATCCTCAGACTACTGGACCAGCAGAAACATTTTATGTTTCCAAGATAATGCTAGCAGTTTCCACCATGGGCCATTACATCTGCAGAGGATTTCCCTTCATGAGAAGCCAGCACTTTATCAAGTGACTACCCAGCAGTGAACATCTGTCCTGAGCCAGAAACTGGCTTTCATTCTTCCTATGTACCTCACATGAACATACCTTTGATGCATCCCCAAAATTGAGAGTGGGCACTGGCACCTAGAGGTCCTCATACCTACTGTTTATCAATACTTGGGAGAACAAAACAAAAACTAGTCAAGATTCTCCCTGCTGACTTAAAGCAAGCCCCACTACAGATGTTATAGAGGAAATGACATAAGCACAAACAGAGTAGAATGGGAAAGAAAAAGAAAGGGTCATTCGTGTTTCTGGGAGAACAAAAGGAATAGCTTCTTTGAAGAGGTGACACAGGACACCACTTTAGAAAGATGAGTGTGTGGAGGCCTTCCAGGTGGAGTGTGCAATAAGGAAAGCATAGCATCCAGAGAAGTAGAAGATCCAGAAAGTTGTTTAACCTAAAACTTAAAGGAAAGAGGCTATAGAAATAGTGACCAAAAGCATCAGGGAATTCCTAAGAGTCTAGTGGACATGAGAAGTGCTCATTAGATTTAGCCACTAGTAGAACATTGTTGGCTCTGGTCAGAACAGTCAGTGGATGGTCAGGAGGGAAGATAGATTAGGCTGTTCTGGAAGAATGAACTGGAGGAGAGGAAGTGAACAGTGTACATGAAGAACAGTGGTTCCAAAGTGTGTTCCCTGGACCAGCAGCATCAATATCATCTGGGAATTTGTTAGAGATGCGAATTCTCATCCCCTGCTCCCTACTCAGATGTAGTGAACCAGAAAATAAGGGATAAGGCCAGCAATTTGGGTTTCACAGGCCTTGCTATAGAGTGTTCTTGTGATGAACTTGAAGTGTTTATTTAATAATAACAGTGAAGAATTTATACTATTTATTTAAGAATATTGGGGAAGAGTTTATATTAAGAACTTTTTGGTAAGCACTGAAATATTTTTTTAATGACTCCTGGTAATTGTTAAGAAAACTCACCCAATTGATGAAATAAGCAATTAAACCCAGGAAATTTCTAAGAACAGATAACTAAGGAGTTGAGAGATCAGGTCCAAATCCAGATATGATGATTCAAGGAAATTTCAAGATTGCACACTTAAAATTTCTTTGATTAAATGTAATCAATTTTGCACTCTTTCTGGAAACAAGAATTCGACAGTTTATATAAAGCCCTCTAGGTCAGGGAGAAAGTAGTAGGATAGAAAAAGAGAGAGAGAGTGAATAAATCCAACAGACATGCATATTTTGTTCATTAGAGAAGTGATTTATTTGTAAAGTTGAAAAGCAATAAGGCCTTTTTGTAGCCTCAGAAAATATCCCCAAAGGCCTTTTACCTCCCATTTAATACCTTGCTTCCCCAAGCTATCTACCAATGATAATGCAACATCACAGACACTCTAATATTCAGTCCATTCTTAGAACCTAGCAAGGAGTGCCTGTCCTGAGGCTTGTGCTCTAGAGTCCCTCTGGCCCTCCTCTGACCACATCCATCCTTACAGGATCAACCTCATTCTAGCATCATGAGCTGGGTACCCAGGACTCTACAGGTCACTGCCCAATGGATGCAAGTTTGCCTCAAGCGTCTGTCTCTGCCAGCTCTTCCTGGGTCCCACCTCCCAAAGGCAGGCAGAGGAGTGGCCAGTGGGTGGCTGTTTGCTCTTAGTATGGATGGAACTTGTGCTTATGCAGCCTGGAGTGTTCACAACATGGAAGTGAGACCCTTATCAGAGGAGGGAAGGAACCAGGAATGAGAAGGGATGGTAAGGGGGGAACAGCATAAGCATGGAGGCTAGGGGGAATGAGGCAGGCTGCTCCTCCCAAGGAAAGCTGAGAATTCTGATTCTGGCCCTCTAGATCACAGTGAAGGTATATTTGTCAAGGCGGGAAGACAAAACATATTTTAATCAATAATAAATTAATGTATGATTTGTAAACACTTAGTTTGTGGGTCTTGATTTGTACTCTTGCCCCAGGCCCCACAATACTGGGGTAGTTAGTCATAAATATTTTGGTCATGATAAGAAATGTTTTGCATCATAAATTATTAATAGTATATTGGCCTTCTTATTTGTAAATAAATCTCTAGTGGATTTCCTGAATGTAAACCATTTCCTTAGCATCCAATCAACTGAATTCCCGAATACACTCTCCTTGAGAACTGGATCCAAGGGACACTCCAAGACGGTGGCACGCATATGCTTTGCCTGAGAGCTAGCTGACATTCTGGGTGACATCAGTATCCTGACTATAAGGAGATAAGAGAGAAGAATAGAAAAGAGGAATAAGCTGAAGAAGAGCTGAAGCCCGATAAAAAGAACTCTCATTTTTATTAATAACCCACGAAAAAGAAAAATGTCAGCCATTACTCAGCCTCATTTTAAAGGTTTAGAATTAATGACACAAAAGCAAAAGTCTGATGCATCAATTTGGAAAAAGCTGTTATCAAGTACCAAGTGTCCCTTAAGTAAAATTATGGAAAATTGGAATAGAAATTCAATATGTTATGCAAATAGAAAATTATGTGGGAGGCATAAAAGGAATGTATTGGAATCTACCTAAGCTCTAAAAATTAGGAATATCCTACTAAAACCATTTCTTTCGTACGTACTGGAGACCATTCAAAGTGACTAAAGCTGACAGTGTATGTGGGAACTGTGGTGCCTTTAAGGCCAACTGCAAGGGAGATTGCCCAGGGGCCTGAGGCTGGTGGTATGGAGAGCAGTGGCAACTCCCACCATCAGAGGAGGTAACCTGCACTGTTCTCCTCCTGGGACTCTCCAGACAGAGACTGTTTCAATGGGAATAGTTTATTACAAAAATAGATAATTTTAATACTCTGCAAAGCTGAAAGGAAGCACTTATATTACTTTACATTATAATAAAGTAATATTAATACTAAAGTAATATTAATATTAATTAATACTAAAGCAATATTAATAATATTAATATATTAAATAATATATTTAGATATAACACTTTCCTATTTAAAGGATTTTTATATACTCTGGTATATGCTTGTTACAAGCAGCCCATGAAGTTGGTATTATACATTCATTTTAGTGAAGAAAAAAAGCTGGGCCTATAGTTAAATGAACTGTCCAAGATCACACAGAACAGCTGTGAAGATTGGGCCAGAATCAATGAAATAATTCTCAGTTCTGTAGTCATAATATTAAGGATCATATTGATGCTGCTGATGATGATACTTAACATATTTTGATGGATTGTTATGTGTTGGACATGTCATCATTTAATGTTGCAAGCCAGTAAGGCAGGAATTGTTACTGTCTTGAGTTCACAGACATGGGGATAGAAGCTGAGTAACTGGGCCAAGTCACAAAGGTGGCAAAGAGTGAAGAAGCAAGAATTGACCAGTGCTGTCTGCCCTTGCTCTTCGTCATTACAGCTCCAGCTGTGGGGCAGACAGGTAAAATCACCAGCTCATCTTTTGTTTCCAACATAATGAAGGGGAAAGCTATGATCATCCTTTTCTATTCTTTCACTTTAGAATTCTTTCATGCTCCTCTTCTTTCATTTCACACACATCAAATTCAAATCCTTTAAAAAAATTTTTTTTAAGTTTTTTTAGTGCGCTTGGGTCAAACACCAACCTCTCCACTTCCCCAAGTAGAATTTTCAACCATCCTTCTTCTAGTGATCTACATTTTCCTCCAGTATATTTTTAACCCTAAGCAGTTAAACATTGGATCTTCTTAAGAATATATTTTCCTATTCCACTCTATATGTGCCCTTTGAGATGTCAGTGTGGGACAGTCTATCAGTTATTTAACCAAGATGTAGTCTCTCCTTCTTTAATACAAACAGAACATTGGTATTGTGACCAGCTAAAAACTGTATTTCCAAGCACTTTTAAGATAGGAGTGACCATAGGCACAGTTCTGGCTAATGAAATGTGAGCAGAAGACACCTGAGGCTATCTGTGTGAGCTTTGCCTTTCCTCATGAGGATGCTATCCTTCCTCCCTGTCACTCTGTTCTTCTACCATCTGTAATGCTCTGGGAAGACTAGAGATCGAGCATTTTGGATCCATGAGATGACCAGGTGGATGAGAGTCAGATGCCAAAAAGAGAGAAGCAGAAAGGAAGAAAGCATCTAAAAACTCTGATGACACCAAGAGTCACTGTAACAGTCCTGGATGGCTGATCTCTGGGCTATTTTCTACAAGAACAAAAATAAACCCTTATTTGGATAATCAGCTATGATCTGTTTCATGCATTGAAAAGAATTTTATATGACACAGTGTGTGAATGCTGAGATATCATGTAACCAGCCACATTGGTACAACAACAAGAGCAAATCTAATAGCAACAAAACCAGAAATAATTATATCAGAAGAGTACACAGTATTTTCCCAGAGGTTTCAGAGGTGTGAGTTTATATCCCAAAAATGATAAATCAAAGCTAATTCTTATGGGCTCTTGGAATAGAGAGACATTTATTGACAAGAGGTATAATCAATAGAGAAAGCAAAGAGAAACTCAATGAAAATACAAGTATAAAAAAGGATATAAAAGTGTACAACATGTTTATTTTACTCATGCAATTATCTATGCATATTTAACTCTATGCGGCACTAAAGCAAAAATCAATATACTAAATTCTCTGGGCAGAACTCTATTTAAGGCAAAATTGTAAATTTGGGAAATGCTTTCACTGATGTCCCTTATTTTTTACTACTCCCCTACTGAATTCTAATATCTTCAGCCCCTCCTAAATCCTTATGACTTCTGATGTAATGTCTTATGTGCATCCTTGGTACAGCCAAAGACCACCCTCAAAACTCATTTATCCTGTTTTTTTAAACCTTTAGGACATAGATACACTAAACCATCCTAATATGTTAACTAGAAAATATGCCCTTCTCTTTGTATAAAATACCTTTGAAAACTTAACACATGCTTCTGGTCAGCCTTTAAGGCATGACTAATCACAGGAATTTCAGGTACCACGACACTGATGGACCTTTCACCACCCCTTAAATGACCCTCTGTAGGGAACTGCCTGTTCCTTTTGCAGAACCAGCCCTGTCTCCAGGAAGGAAGCCATCCCAGAGATGATGGTTGGACATAAGTCATCACTGACCCCTGTCCCTTAGGCATATTGTTTCAGAATACCCCAGAGATGCCCTTCTCTGAACTTTTACTACTAAGCTCTGCACGGTTCTCCAGTGGCACTGTGCAACTCCAAAACTATCTTACTTCAGTTTTATAGCATCTAATCCCAAGCTTAGAAACCCAGCAGTTTCTGTAATTCAATGCACCATTTTCCTTCACTAACTTTTGCATTGTGTTATTACACTTGTTTGTTGAGTCCCTTAGGATATATAGATTAAAATGACTATTAGAGTAACTTTCATTTCTATTTAATTGAAAGTTACTGGTCAGACAAGTGTTCTATGTAATTGTCCACATGGGATGTTAAAAAAAAAAAATCCATACTGTATTTTCCCAGACCTAAGCAGATCTGTATGATTTTCTTTAACTTTGATATGTGCTTCTTTTCTGAACAAACCCTGAACTAAATGACCTCACCAGTTTAGTTTAAAGCTCTAACCTGGAAAAGTTTTTGCTCTTGAGATTCTTTTGTGACTCTAATCCTTTCTTTAAAAATTGATTAGTAGATGAGAACTTTGAACATTCAAGTCTCTAAAATGGATAATTTTTTAAAAATCAAATAATTCTAATTTCATATAGTTCTTCTTAATAACTTTTTATGACTGTGTCTATTTTTATCCATTGTTTCCTCTTGTTCCCCACTTAGAGAATGAAATTCAGCATTTGCTAAAACGAAGTACCCGATGGACAATTACACTTATTGTGTGTATTTTCTCTTTTTCTGTCTCAGTGTATTGAAGTTATAGATTCAGACAGAATCTCTTTGCAAATGTGGACAGCAGACTGCACTCTGTCTTTTCATGCTGTCATATTCCTTTGTTGATATCTCTGTTTTAAGATGAGTTTGCCCCATGCATCACCAATTGTCTTTTGTTTTCACGCTGCAGGGAAGACTGGGCTAATCCATATGTCACTATGAAACTTCAGGCCTCTCTGTTTGACAGGTAGCAAGCCTGACAGCAATCTATTGAAAATGCATTTTAGACAGCAATCTATTGAAAATGCAGTTTAGACTATCATTTTTCCAGTCTAATTTACTCTTAATAAAATGACTTTGAAGACAAGGGGTCCACTCTGTGTTGGTTTGCTTCTTTCAGATAATTGCATTTTGAGAAAGACACCCTGACAGTTTTCACAAATACAAAATGATGAAATTCCCTTGGGAATAAAATGAGATAGCTTCACAATAAATAGCATCTTTTAGCCTAAGTGATCCCAAAGCACTTTGGGAACTGTGGACATTCATATGACTCCCCAGGGGTAGGAAAGCAGCCACAGGTTCATCCAAGCCCTAGAGCAAGACATATTCTATTCTGTGCAAGAAAAAATACGGCACCCTTCCCCAGTACACACACACCTTTACAAAACAAAGAATATTTATGTACTGTGTGTATATGCTACAATTGTTGGCAAAATATTACAAAAATGTATGCATACAAAATATTATAAAACAAAAGGAACAGCATCAAATTATTTTTTTAAATGGCTTCATTTTAAAAATTCACTTCATGATGCACATTTATTGACAGATCATTTCTTCCCCCTCCAAAGGAAAAGAAAAATAGTAAAAGTTAGTATCTACTGTCTCTTTATCCATATTCTGATACCCTGGCAAAGTCATTAATCAGATCTCCAAATTTGAAAGAAAAATCCCTATGGAATTTTCCTCACATGAAATTTTGATCAAATTTTGCCAAATGAATGCATAATCACCCAGTAAAAAGTGTTAATTTATAAAGTGGGTGATTTTTTTTAAAAAAAAAGCTTTTATATTCTATTAACACAACATATGGAGAAAAACAATGCAAGGGTTGTTTCAGTAGCTCAGCAATCGTGTCAGGGACACAGAATCTGTCCATCTTTCTGTGATGGGTGGTATTTTATAAGCCATTGCAATATTGCTAAAATTTTTAAAACCCTCAAAGTTTCTTAAACTGTATCATCAGCATCGTCAAATGTTAATTATGTTGATTGAACAAAAAACTATCTGTTCTGCAGTTAAATCATAATACAAAGAAAGTATATTTGTTTTAATAACTTAATTGGTCATCCATCTCTTTTTGCTATATCAATGATAATTAAATTTTAAAATGGAAGAAAAATGATAATTACATTTTAAAATTGGAGAAAATAGTTAATGTTACTTCTCTGTTTGGCTAGGATGCTGGATACATAAATTTGTTTTCGCTTATATTAATTATCATTTTGATAAAAGAAAGCTATTGTTTTTCTATTCTTGGCGAAATTAAGTAGCGCACAGAGCCTCAGCACTGAGAAAAGGATAGTGAAGCAAACACTGAGTGAAAATGACAGGGTCCCTGGGAATATTCATGTTCGTTATTTTGCAATGTCCGTCATAGCCCTTTAGCCTGATTCTAAAAAGAAAAAAAATAATGACCTTTTCCTAAGAATGGAGCTTGCCCTTCCTGCCTCCCTCCCTCCCCTTCTCTCTCTCCCTAACCCCCTTTTTCCCCGCCCCACGCCCTCCGATAAAAATCCAACACCACCACATATTCTGGGAAGCGTTTTGTTAAAATCACACCTGGGGCTGTGCTTTATATAATCTCATTGTAGTGGAGGTTTGGATTTTTTCCCCTGAAAATGTAGTGGCTTTAATACTTAGAATATAATGTTTTGGTGCCATCTGGTGTATTAGTGGCAGGTTTGCAGCTTCACTTAAGGATCGAATAAAATGTTTCTGAGAAAAGACTGAAAAAAGAGCCAGGCAGGGGTGGAGACCCTGCAGCCTTGGGGCCACATGTGGCCTTCTGGATCCTTGACTGTGGCCTTTTAATTGAATCCAAATTTTACAGAACAAAACCTTTTATTAAAAGGGGTGTAGCGGAGAAAGAGGAAGCTTTTCTTGCTTCCTTTGGTGTTTCAAAAAGAGCAATCTTGCAATCAGAAGACTGCAGGTTCACAAGTCGCAAATAAAACGTGGAGCCAGTCACAGGACATGCTTGGGGCTAGCGGCAAGGAGGTGGAGGAGTGGCGGCAGTCAAGATGGAGAAGGGGGAGGGGAGAGAGTGCTGCTGAAGCCAAACCAGCCAGAGCTCAGGCAAGGACAGAGCAGCAGGATGGGCCTGATGTATCAGGAGGGGTCACACATTGTGGTCTAAGTCCAGGTCACTATCCTAAAGCATCTACGCCAACTGAAGCCTACTCTGGGCAGCGGGGCTGGTTCTGGGATCTGTGGAAGAGAGGAAGGGGTCAAATTTGAGGGTCCAAAGGGCATATCCAGTGAATGGATCTGAACAACAGCAATCAGCTGTCAGAGACTGTGAAGACCAAGTTTTCCCATATGAAAAGAGTTGAGCCAGGAATGAGAAAATTAGAGTCAGGTGTTGGCAGGAACTGAGTTGAAGGGTCAAAGCTGAAGCTCCATTTCCAAAAGTCTTTGGGGATTGAAAGGTACCTCAACTCAAAATTCATGGACTTCCCTGCCTCCATCAACCCAACCCTAAAAAAATAAACAAACTATTTCTATTTTTGTTTTCAGCAATGGCTAACTATCCAGTTTCTGAGTCAGAAACACACAGTCGGCTTGATGGTACTCCCATTTCTCATGTCCCATATCTAATCAATCCCAAAGTCTTGTCGATTTCTTTCCCTTAGCAACTTTTGAATCTGCCCATCTCTCCTCATCATTGCCACCACCTGGTTCAAGCCACTACTCTCTCACCTGGTTGACTGGACAACCTCCTAACTCCTCTGCCACCTTCCATTTCTCTCACTCCCAGTCTGGTCTCCATAGTGAAACCGGGGCTGTATTTTCAAAATGGAATCTGATCATAATGCCACCCATGCTTAACATGCTTCTTGCAGGATCCCCTGCTCTTAAGATAAAGACTAAACTCTAACATGTACTGCAAGTCTGTGCATGATCACCCTCTACCTTTCCAGTCTCACTTTGTACGCTGCCCTCTCCTGTGCACTCAGCCTTAACCATTTTGGCTTTCTGCACAGCCCATTCTCCCTACCACAGTACCTTTGCATATGCTGCTTCTGGGACCTCCTCTCTCACTGCTTCATCTAGTTAACTCTTATTCATCTTTCAGAACTTGCTTCTAGCTCACTGATTCTCCTCTCACCTTTTTAAGTCAAAGCTCCTGATCTTAAGTTCTAATAGCCCCAAACTCCTCTTATTCAGGCAAAAAATCACACTTGCAATTGTATTCTTAGAAATTATTTGAATATCTATCTCCCTATCTCCCCTGCCAGAATATAATTTCTATCAGGACAGAGACGGCATATATTTTCATTCATCATTGTCTATCCTTGGGCTAACACAGTCCCTAGATTAATAAATACTTCTTAAACAAAGAAGGAATGGAAGGAGGGAGAAAACAAAAAAGAAGAAAATGGTAGGAAATTATAAAAATTGTTATTTTAGTAAAAACTAAATTTTTTTTAAAGTTTGACATATACTTAAAAGTTTTCTTAAGCAGACCATGCTGAACCTTCTTTATGATCCACAGTATATTGTGAATACTTTTCTATAATTCTAACAGCTAAGGGTAATAGTAATTGAGTGGTTAGGCATGGCATTGTTCAGGCCAGACAGCCAGAGATCCAGTCACAGTTTCTGTGCTTGCCAGCTGGGAAATCTCAGGAAACTACCTTCACCTCTGTAATGCTCAATTTCCTTATGTATAAAAGGGAAATAATAGGGGTACCCACCTCACAGAGTTGAGAAGAATAAATCAGGAAGCTCAGATGAAGTACTCTGTAAATCCTCAAAGCAATATTATCTTTTACCATCTTCCATAAATGAACTCTGCTGTAACACCTTGTCACCCATGGGTGTCAACTCCAATCACATTTATTTTGTCTCTGCTTTCCCAGTCCTTCCTCCTTCTTGCCATCTGGGTGTATCATGGCAAAACCCTCCTGATCCTCAAAGACCTAATTCAAATACTGCCTCCTCCAGGAAGTCTTCCATGCCTCCTTCATAAAAACCCACATATGGTTCGTTAATGTGTCCTGTGTTGGCCCATTCATACTTCGTGAACTCATATGACACTACATAGGTACACATAACAAGTACCAAATGGTCAAATTTCTATTTTTAAAAATTTTATTTAAAAAAACACTTAAAATATATCTGTAGTACAAGGTGCCTAATTTGGAACCAGATGAATATGTCTTTTTGTGCAATCTTCTCGACCCTATTACTTCCGACTATCATACTAACGGCACTTATTTAGCACTTGCCACGTGGCAGCATGGAGCTGTTTTAAAACCTACCCTAGGAAACTGTAAGGGGAGGTAAGCAAGCAATAGAGTCTGTGTACTGTCAACCACCAGAAGAAAAAAGAAACAGAAAAGAAAACCCAGAGACTGAGGAGGATGTGGCTGGCTAGGGGACAGCACATTTCCTGCATCACTAGGAGAGTCCCAGTGGGGGCCTGTGAAGGGCACACAAAAACAGGCAGGAGACCTTAATCACCTGCCAGCCCCTCGAGCACAAAGCCATCCTGCAACACTACCAAACACGTGAGGACTTCTCTTGTACTTTCTTCCCACTGGAGGAAGATCCAGATGAGAGGGAGGAGAATTTCTAACTTTAAGTCACTTTTGGAGTTTTTATTGTTATATGAGATCAGACTATTTTCAGAACAGAAGTAGCATTTACAACCTTGAATATCTGAAAAACTTCTTAATATCTAAATAGTACCAGAAAATTCATCAGTCAGCCTATATTTCCAACCAGCAGGAGGGGAAGGACTTCCCTATTGAATACATTTTAAAAGGACAATGGGCAATAAAAATAAAGATGCTTTCTGATTACATTCTTAGTCCTGCTTGTTCCAGACATACCAGACATACACATATTATTTACTTTAATTCTCATAATACTATGAGATAGATCCTAGTATCACTAGGTATTATTTTCATTTTAAAGAGGAGAAACTAATGCATTGAAAGTTTAGATAAATTTGGATTCTAGATATAAATTCAGTGTTTGAGCCCATGTTATACTTAGCTAACTCTGCCATTGGTGCTTCAATATAATATTAACTTCTGCAAGCATATTAAGCATTCTAAGTTTATTCTTTATATTCACAATTTCTTCTCTTCCCTTAAAATGGAATTCTACACAGAAGCTCATTTTATTGACTCAGTGACATTTTTGGCAGCTCCTAGAAAATTCCAGTACCAGGGATTCCTCCTCACTAGAGCACCATGAAGCCAGTCCTCCCCTTTCTAACCCGTGGAGGGGCTGCTGGAGGCTGCACATAAAGATCTCTATTTCTTTGGAACAGGTAAAATTGTCTTCCTTTCTGAACCTTGGAAAATCCCTGTTTAGTCTAAGGAAAAGTGTCTCTTCCTCTAATTCTTTTTCCCTAGGCAGAAAGGACCCAGAGGTTCTTTGTATTAAAAAGTTGCATTTCTAAATTCCCTTAAAAAATTGGAAATCTGGCTTCCCCGGGTTCATATTAACACAGAACAAAAGCTGGGGCAGGATAGCAGCCACCCTCTTTACCCTGGCCCCATGCCCTCCAGCTCACCCTCTCATCACTGTATCTGCCAGACCCCTCTAAAGGTTTGGATTTGTGAATCTTGGCTTCAGCTTTTAGAAACAAAAGCCAGGAAGGTGTGCTGTGACTTCTTTAGAAAGTGTCATTGCAAAAGGGATGAAGCAAAATAGGCTACCTGCTGTTCTGGATGACAGGGGGTAAAAAATTTAGGGCAATAGGGGAGAAAAAACTCTTAAAATCTGATCCACTTGCTAACTTTCTCTAGTAAGGAAAATTTACTTCCCTTCTTGTACACCTGAGTGTGTAGTCGGAAGTGTACACCTGCTCCACTGACAGTTAAAGGCTATGTTCAATATTCTGAATTGTGCAAAGTAAGCCTTCCATAAATATTTACCCAAGAAAATTGTTTTACTATTTCCAAGTAGATTAGTACAAAAATATTTAAGATCAGCATCTGTGCCTAACACACAGACAAGAGTTTGTTATAGAAATTTTAATTGCATCTAAACTCACATGTTCTAACAAGTTTGCCAACTCTTATCCTTTGGAATTGCAAAGTATGCAAGTGAGAAAAACCACATTTTTTGATGGGTAAATAATTAGTTTTTTGGGCCCTTGAACGTTATTAAAAAGAGAGTTGTTAGAAAGCTGTCACTTTATCCCAGAAGTGTCATCTATACAGATCAAATCCACACAAAGTAACGAAGGATTCAGAAGAGTTACCTGGATAAATTCTGTAACCTGGTATTTCCTCTGGGTAACAATGCTGTTGACTTGTCAATAAAAGGTTTATGCTCTTTGAGTAAATTTCTAAAGTAATTGAATACATGTATACCTGACCCAAGAAAGAGTAAATAATAACAATGAAGTGCCTAAAACAAGGAGAGCTTTATAATATGAAGATGTTTGAAAAGACTCAGTGCCCTTACAGTTAATGATAGGCTATTTCTCTAATTACTCTTTCTAATGCTGGGTTTTGCTACTACCGTGTTTCCCCGAAAATAAGACATACCCATAAAATAAGCCCTAGCAGGATTTCTAAGCATTTGCGCAATATAAGCCCTACCCCGAAAATAAGACCTAGTGATAGGTGTGGCTACGCAGCGTATCTGCACAACCCATGCATTTCGTCCAGGAGCGATAAAGAAGACGAGCAGCCCTTCTCATCTGCCCCATGAGAGCTCTATTGCTCAACATGAGAGACTGGGACCAATGGTTCTAAAGGAAATAGAGTTGCAAGAAATTCAGGATGGAATTTGGGATTTGGAGAGTTATGATGATGTTCCAGAAGAAGACAACTTAACTATATTTGAATAAATGTAAATTGTTGTACCATACTTAAAAAAAAAAAAAAAAAACACATCCCCTGAAAATAAGCCCTAGGGTGTCTTCCTGAGGAAAAATAAATATAAGACCCTGTCTTATTTTCGGGGAAACACGGTAGTTTAGCCTAGCTGAGCAACAAACTGCCAGCTTTCCAAACCACTCTCGTTCTTCCATTTTTACTTTTTCCATAGGATTAAATAATTCAATGATTAAATCAGAATGAGGCCTATAAGAACAAATACTGGACCCAGTATATTTTCAGATATCAGTTACTATTTGGAAGCCCAGATCCTTGCAAAGACGCTGTACTGGCTTATCAGCTGGCTTTAGCAAATACAATGGTAGGTAATAATAACTGGCATTCATTGATTATCTATAAAGTGCTAAACATTTTGCATGTGTTTTAAGTATATCTGATCAATTCTTATAACAACCTATGTTTTATAAAGACAGGATTAAAATACAAAAAGGTGAAATGACTTGTTCCAAGTCACACAGTAACACAGTAATTGAATTATGAGTTAAAAGCCTCTCATGTGCTTTTAACTCATGGTCTAATCTGCAATGTACCCCTAAACTCAAAGCCTCACTGGTACCATTAAAACACTCTAGGGAGGTCTAGAGAAGGGTCATGGCATCAGGATTTTGGATGAATGGATAGGAAGACGCTTTGTTCTCGTACTTATTAGAGAAAAGAAATATAATCTGAAATGCAAGAGCCAGAGGATTTACCACTGAAAGGCGTTTTGAGTCAAAGAGGGGAATCCCAACATTCCCCAACATTACCCCGTGGCTGTGACTGTGTTGACGAGGGCTGGAAGTGCACATGAGGTGCTTTCATCTAATAATTTTAAAACACTGAATTAGCATCCCCTGATTACACCTTATAGTATACACAATTCATCTGTCATTTTATCTTAACTCAGACATGAGAATTAGAGGCCTTTCTGGGGAAAAAAATAAATAAAATAAAAGGAGGTCTACATTTTCCTATCAAAATTTTGAAAAATATCAGTTGCAAAATATCTCCCAGGAAAGAGTGATTTAGAATCATGTATGTGTGGGGACTGACAAGAAAAAATGTCTCAGTTGAGATTCAAATGCAAGCATTGAAGTATTTCAAAGTTTAGGAGTAGTCCCTGGAGTAGGTATATAAGTTGTCCTTCCACTTGTAAATCTACATTTGATGTTCATGAATTGAGCACATTCAAAGGAAAAGGAGGCTGGAAAAACATGGAAAACCTTTTTTGAACTAGACAAACAATTGTTTCTCCCCAGACCAAAAAAAAAAATAATAATAGAAGAGAATTTCTCAAAATAGGCATCTCTAACCACCTGTATCAGGTCAGCTGGGAGTGTTTATTAAAACTGCAGCCGTCTAAGCTTCGTCCTTAATGTTCTGCAGCTGAATCTCTGGGGGAAGCGACCATGAAACTAGGCTCTAAACCAGAACCTCCTAAGTGATTCTGATGCATATTAAATTCTGAAAATCTCTGGAATAGAGAATATTTAGAATTTTTGTTGACTAGAATGGGTTATCTCAAATGATATTCTAACAGATGGCAAAAATTACTGTCAGTGATAACTCATGGTCAAATCAATTTTTAAAATACACATGTAAAAAATACTGAACAGCTATTAGTCATTATGAACATGCCAATTTCTCTATAAAAAATAGTGTGCAACAAAAGAGAACACAAGGAAAGCTCATGAGCAATCATGTGTAGGTGGATGTAAGGAGGGGCCCTATTTATTGATGTCAGGCAATATCTGCTAACTAACCATTGTATTGCATCCATCTGTTTATGGTCCATTATGCATCTGAACTCGCCTCAATCCGAGCTCCTTAGTCAATTCTTCTCAACCATCCAAGACCCAAAATAATAGCCAGTATTTGTCGACCAATTCTCTTATAGCAAACACCATGCTTCATACACATGAGCTCCCATAATTTCCACAACGACCCTCTGAGGTAGATTTGAGCACTATTCCCATTTTACAGACAAAGAAACAAGGAATTAGAAAAGCTAAATCACTTGTATATGATCACACAGCCTAAGGAATTATACACCCTGGACTCAAATCTAGTTCTGCTAGATTCTTATCTAAAGATGAATTTCCTCCTAAAAATAATTTCTCTCTCCTCTATACCCCATTTCACATTCTAAGTCTTCTATCACTGCTGACATTTCACCATACAGAATTCTTTGTTGGGAGGAAGGAGAGATTGCTAATCAGAACATTAGAATTCTCCTTTTACATTAAAATACTGATAGGCAGGGGATGCTAGATATTAGTCCTTCAAACCTTACTAAGAGCCATCAGTGAGTGCTGTGAAATTTGCAGAACTAGATGAGAGGAAAGAGCCCCTACGGGGCAGAAGTGTGGTTGGGTTGCACTGACATGCTCACATGGGCAGGGCTGGAATGGGTGGCAGAGTAAAGCCCTCTTAATCCTGAGGGAAATTTGAGGGTCCTGAGTGCTTGAGGTCCAGGGAAATGGGGCTGCCCAGAGGTGAGCATGTTGATCTGTAAATGTGCACCCTGTAATTCGCCTAAAGTTGGTCCTGGTTGCATTAATGTTCTACTTTCAAGCATGTAGTCAAAAGACTTAGGCCTGAGGCCCAGCTCTGCCATATTCCAGGTGGGTTAAAGTTGGCCCATATCTATCTCTGTAGTTGGAATTCTTGCCCAATAGTCAAGCTTCTTAAGGTCTGAGGCCATTTTCAACAGTCTTATGAGAGCACATGGCCCTATAATGTGTAAAACGTCATTGGAGTAAACTGGCCACATCTTAAGCCTGGCTCATAAAAGGAAACTTGCATAAAAAGATTGTATCTATTAGAACCCACTAATTCTTTCAATATTATCTCTTATAGCTGCCCAATCATATCTCTCCTGTACTCTGTCAGTTGCTGTATCCTATAGCATAAAATAAACACCAGTAGGACAGGCTTCTGATACTTGCCTTTTCATAGCGTTCTGAACTCCACGGTACATAACATTATCAAAAACTAAACAAAGCAAACCATTGCCTACAAGTAGTTCTAGATATTTTCAAGTTACTTAATTTTTATCTAAGGTACAGAAAACTTGGTTCCCTGCAAGGGCCACAAAACAGTACAGCTAAGGAAAATACACAATTTAGTAGTGGTAGTATTCTAAAGAATTAGCAGAGAACATAGAAAAGCTCAGGTTTTAGGGTCAGATTGCCTGGGCCGAGCCCTGTTTCACCATTTACTAGATGTATGACCTTGAGTAAATTAATATTTCTAAGCCTCAGTTTCCACATCTGAGTTTAATGTACCCATCACTTAGCAAGTGATGATTAAATATGCTCATGTACATTCAATGTTTGTTATAAAGCCTACCACAGAGTAAAGACTCAGTAAATGGTGACTATTATTATTAAAAAATATAAGTCAAAGGACAAACAGCTATATTTCTTTCTCCTGTCCCTCCCAAAGTTAAATATCTATAACCACTTATCAGAAAGAATTATCGAATAGTCATAAGACGCTAATTTCTCTACAGTATCTTTTTATGAGACTTTCAGTAATAAAATAATTCATTTCAAATAAATGAGAGAATAGGAAGAAAATTATCCTAGCAAACTCACCTAATCTTTCTCCATTTCTTCATCCATAAAAGGAGTGAGAATACCCATTAGTGTTATATAGATAAAATCAGTTCATATATGTAAAAATACTTCATTAATTATATGATACAGTATAAGTTTAAGATATTTTTATTTCTTATTTGGGATAGAAGTGATTGAAGATATAGAAAGAAGTTTTAAATATGAAAAGAAAGAACACTCAATAGCTGCCTCATCAAAAAGCGTCATTTCTATCTAATTTTATCCTTATTACTGAAGGTCAATCTATACCACCTTTTAAAAAAATTTATCAATGATAGTGATAAATTATGAGATTAAAAGTATATTAACCATTATCATTTCAGTGTCTCATATCTTTATAATACGGTTTCCCAGTTAAGTTTTATGAAAACAAAATCACCTAAACTACCAAAGAAGCTTGCCTACCAGCCCCTAGCTTGCCTACCAGAATTCTAGAATTTAAATTCTAAATGCATTTAGCAAGTATAATTTGCCCAACATTCATCCTCCAAAAGAGATAATGGCACCTGAAGTATATTCTAGAATTAATATTTTAAAATAACATGAACTTTTGCCTAGTGTTTTATACTGGATGGAGACATTTTCATGCAAGAGGCATTTCACATCACCAACTTGAAATTTTATCTATTTAATTAGGGTTTGCATATGTAGTGAAACCTGGCAAAGTGAACATATCTATAGAAAATGAATTTTTATCCTGTGTTCTTACAAAATGTATATGTGTGTGTGTGTGTGTGTGTGTGTGTGTGTGTATTCTTAAACCTCCTTCCAGAAAAGCTATTTTTGGGTTTATGTAGAATTTAGATGGTTTCCCTGAGTAAGTCTTTGGTAGGACTCACTTTGCCAAGCTGATGATACTATTATGGCCTGTGTTTAAGACTTGAAAGTTTAGGTATCATAGTTTACTTATTGAAGTGGGTAAAATATTTTTAAACTC
This sequence comes from Cheirogaleus major, assembly GCA_963574435.1. Lineage (NCBI taxonomy): Eukaryota > Metazoa > Chordata > Mammalia > Primates > Cheirogaleidae > Cheirogaleus > Cheirogaleus major. Next base: position 9,457 of record CAUYPO010041241.1, on the reverse strand, counting down.
TCTTTCTTTACAAAGGGAATAGTTTCCCTTGGACAGAAAGAGTATTACAAGCATAAAAATTAGAAGGTATAATAGCACAGTGCTTAAAAGAGCAAGCTCTAAGATCATACTGCCTAGGTCTGAAGCATGGTCTGCCTTTGGTAGCTGTGTGACGTTAGCCAAGTTTCTTTACTACTCTGTGTCTCTGCTCTCTTATCTTTAAACTTTTGTTGCCTATACACAAAAACTTTTATTGAATGTTTCAGTTTAATCTTTAAATTGAGTGATTAAAGGTAAGGAATACCAAGGGCAATAATGAGACCCAGTAGAAGAATTTATATAGGTAGATGAACTCTTTGTGCAACCAATGTGACATGATATTTTTCCTCTCCAGTAAGAAAGGCAAAATGGCTAAATGTAGGCTTTGCAGCTAGTATTTAACTTTAGCCCTAGAATAATTTCTTTTAAGAGTAAAGACAAAGTTAATACCCACTGGTGTCAAACAATTCAACAAGAAAAAACAAATAACCCCATTAAAAAGTGGGCAAGGGGCATGAACAGTTTTCAAAAGAAGACATACAAATGGCCAACATACATATGAAAAAATGCTCAGCACCACTAATCATCAGAAAAATGAAAATTAAAACCACAATGAGAAGCTATCTTACTCCTGTCAGAATGGCCATTATTAAAAAATAAAAAAAAACAATAGATTTTGGCAAGGATGTGGAGACAAGGGAATGCTTATACACTGTTGGTGGGAATGCAAATTAGTACAACCTCCGTTGAAAACAGTATAGAGATTTCTCAAAGAACTAAAAATACATCTACTATTCGATTTAGCAATCCAACTATTAGGCATTTACCTAAAGGAAAAGGAATCATTATATCAAAAAGATACCTGCACTCGGATGTTTATTGCAGCACTAATCACAATAGCAAAGATATGGAATCAAACTAAATGTCCATCAACCAATGATTGGATATAAATAATGTGGTGTATATATACCATGGAATGCTACTCAGCCATAAAAAAGAACAAAATCATGTCTTTAGTAGCAATTTGGATAAAACTGGAGGCCATTTTCCTAATTGAAGTAACTCAGAAACAGAAAATCAAATACATGTTCTCATTTATGAGTGGAAGCAAAACAGTGGGTACACATGAACATACTGAGTGGAATAACAGACACTGGAGATTCCAGAAGGTGGGAGGGTAGGAAGAAGATGAGGTGAAAAATTTCCAATTGGTTACAATGTACACTATTTGGGTGATGGGTAATACTAAAAGCCGAGGCTTCACAACTATGCAATATATCCATGTAACAAAACTGCATTCATACTCCCTAAATCTATAAAAATTAAAAAAAAAAACACCTACTGCTAGTGATGGCACATTTAGTTTATCATTGCATTTATATACATAGTGGTTATTGTTACAGTGAGTTTCCAGAAGTACATTTGAGGTTACAGCTACTTCATTTCTCCATAGTCTTATTTTCTTCTTCGTCTTTTTGCATCCTTTAATAAAGGATGTAAGTCAAAATGGTTTAAATTGTTGATATTCCTTCTCAAACATCCTTTATAAAGGAATAAAGTTCTTTTCTTCTCATTGACTTCAAAAACATCTATACTCAATGAAATGTAAGCACCTATATATTGTCTTCTGTGTGCCTGGCACTATCTGGGAATTATGTTACATTTCCCAAGTAAGCCTTCCTTTAAGGTGGTAACAGTCTAGTCCAGAAGTGGGCTTACTCTTGGCCAGGGGCCAAATTTGGCTCACTGCCTGTTTTTATATAGCATGTAGTCTAAGAATGATCTTTATTAAATTGTTAGAAAAAAATCAAAAGAAGAATAATATTTATGACATAAAAATTATATAAAATTCATATTTCAGAATCCATAAATAAAATATTATTGGAACACAGCCATGCTCATTTCTATATTTATTGTCTATTATCTAAGACTGCTTTTGTACAAGAGCAAAGAGGAGTAGCAGAAATCATATGGCCCACAAAGCCTAAAATAAGAAAATGCTACTGACCCTCCATGTAGCCTAAATATACCTCAGAAAGAATGGAAGATTGACATTCTAACAAGGTCATATCCAAAGTTCTATGAGGACAAGAATATACTGGTATTTATCTGATAACTGTAGAATACTCTTCCACTTCAAGACAAGCTAGAAGACAAAGACCAGTACTTTGCCAACTAACAAACTCCTCTTAAAGATTTCTCATTATAAGCATTTTTCCAAGCTGTTTTGGGAAAAGCCCTGTTTTGTAGCCTCCATTTATGCTAAATGGAGGCTTATTTTGGTTACTCTGTCCTAAATCTTACATAGACAGCAAAATACCAAGTCCACTCACATACCAGGTAGTTGGTGTGTTAATGTCTGCAATGCCCACATGTCTTCTGGGAAGATGGTGTAGGAAATTCCTCCTGCAGGAGAACTTCCATGTTGGGTACTGGTTAACATCTATTGACTCACCTTCTGCTCTATTCCAAGCATTGCTCTCAGTTATGAGGATACGGGGATGAGCAGAAAAGCAAAGTCCCTGTTCTCATGGGACATAAAACACAATGAACAAGGCTGGGAGCGGTGGCTTATAATTCCAGCACTTTGGGTGGTCATGGCAGGAGGATGGCTTGAGGACAGGAGTTTGAGACCTGCCTGGGCAACATAGTGAGACCCTGTCTCTACAGAAAGTTAAAAAAAAAAAGAAAAAGAAAAAGAAAAAAAAAACACAATGAAAGAAACCAACAATAAACAAATGAATACATGAGGAAATGTTGAAAAGTGCTATCAAAACACAATGTATAAAATACTGTAAGATTCCACTTATTTGTGATACCTAGAACAGTCAAATTCTTAGACACAGAAAGAGAATGATGGTTGCCAAGGACTCAGGGAAGAAAAGACTTGTTTAATGTCATGGAGTTTCAGTTTTGCAAGATAAAAATAGTATTGGGGAGACATAGTGGTGATGGTTGTGCAATGATATAAATTACTTAATACTATTGAACAGTACACTTAAAAACAGTAAAGATGGGCCGGGCATGGTGGCTAACGCTTGTAATCCTAGCAATCTGGGAGGCCGAGGCGGGAGGATCACTCAAGGTCAGGAGTTCAAAACCAGCCTGAGCAAGAGCGAAATCCCGTCTCTACTAAAAAATAGAAAGAAATTAGCCTGACAACTAAAAATATATAGAAAAAATTAGCTGGGCATGGTGGCACATGCCTGTAGTCCCAGCTACTCAGGAGGCTGAGGCAGGATTGTTTGAGCCCAGGAGTTTGAGGTTGCTGTGAGCTAGGCTGATGCCACAGCACTCTAGTCCGGGCAACAGAGTGAGACTCTGTCTCAAAACAACAACAACAACAACAAAAAACAACAGTTAAGATGGTAACTTTGGTATTATGTGTATTTTATCACAATAAAAAAATTGGAAAAATTCTAGGGATATAGAGATGGTCCTAAAAACAATCTCTCATAAAGGGAGGAGGAAAAAAGACAGATCACTTATTGAAACAAAGAAAGAAAAGAAAAGAGAGCATTCAATTTCTTACCAGGAACATTGGGTGCTAAAAAAACAATGAAGATGTCAGGCGGTGGCTTATGCCTGTAATCCTAGCACTCTGGGAGGGCGAGGTGGAAGGATCCCTTGAGGTCAGGAGTTTGAGACCAGCCTGAGAAAGAGTGAGATCCCATCTTTACTAAAAATAGAAAAAATTAGCTGAGCGTGGTCATGTGTACCTGTAGTCCCAGCTACTAGGGAGGCTGAGGCAGGAAGATTGCTTGAGCCCAGGAGTTTGAGATTGCTGTGAGCTAGTCTGATGCCATGCCACTACAGCCCAGGCGACAGAATGAGACTCTGTCACAAAAATAAAATACAGTGAAGAAAAATATATTCAAAATTCCATGCCAAAATTATTTGAAGTTTAGATTTCTATATCCAGACAAATTATTAACTCTCTATTGAGGTAGAATAAAGTTCTTTTCAGACAAAAAAGAGAACACACACACATGCATGCATACACGTACATAAGGTATAATGATGGCTGGCTAAGTTGTTGCTATTTATGTTAGTGCATTTGCAGTTTTTAAAAATATTTTGAATAAGTAATTCATTTACATGATTCTAAAATCAGAATTTCTAAAGCGATATACAGTAAAACTCCCCTTCTTATGTTAACCTCCATGTGTGTTCTTAGTTTGTTCCCACTGTACCTTCCCAGAAGTAACCGCTATTGTTGGATTCTCAGGCATACTTCCAGAGTGTTTCTATGCATATGCAAGTAAATTTGAATATAGTTTTCTTCTTCCTCTTCCCTTCCTTCAAATGGTTGGTTTAAATAGGGTGAGTGTAAGGCACAAGTAAAAGGAAGATTGAGCCATGTGAAGATCTGGAAGAAGAACACTCCAGACAGGAAAAAATGAGACCAGAGGCTCCAAGGCAGGAACTGATAGTGTGAGTTTAAGGACCAGAAGGAAGATCAAACTGCTCAGTGTAGAGTGAATAAGGGAAGGTGTGGCAGGAGAAAACGTAGAAAGGGAGAAAAAGGCCAGTGACTCACTCTGGAATAGTAGCTGATAGATGTCCAACCCCATCTTCATCGAGAAACTGCCTGCCACGGTAGCCATTTCTGCCTCTACCCCATAAGGACCATTATGGTAGTTTGCTCTCAAAAAAGGCATCCCATTTACCACCACTTGTTCCAGGAATCAGTCAGCTACAGAAAACCCACACTCTTAACGCTGAACACTCCTTCCATTTTTGTAGTGGTTCCAGACTGCTCATTTGCCCCCTGGAAACCAACCGAGGAATGCCTGAAGACCAAATAGAAAGTCACCTCTGCTTCCAAAGTCTCATCTTAATAGAATGCCTCCCAATCAGAGACTGTGTTTTCTTTTTTTACCCTGGAAAACATACTCTCCTTTCTGCCACCTTAGAATTCCTGCTGAAAAGTGATGACAAATGAGTTCCCTTGATCTGTTTATGAGTAAACAATTTTTGCTAATTTTGTCTCTAACACAGTTTTGTCTTTGACATCATAAAACAGTTACACTTTTGGCCTAAGAATGGAGCCCCACCCTACCCTTGCTCATGAGATAGAGAGGGAAGAAGAAAGGGAGAAATCAACAAAAGCTATTTTATTTTATTGTATGTGTTCTCTATGCTTCCTAAACTCCATCTCCAAATACTATTTCCAAGTATTTATTTTATTTTAGCTCCAAAATTGGCATTCAGAGGAGGTTTTTTCTCAGACTAAAGACCTCTATTTTGTCCAATTTATGCATAGAAATAAACTAATGAAACTTTCCAATGCTCTATTTAAATAGTACTTGGATGTAGTTTCCAAAAAGCAATATTATGACTCAGCATGCATATTTAGAGAAATTTTGATGATTTCTTTTAAAATTCTAATTACAGTTTAAATAACCTAATTGCTATTCAAAATCAGACACATTATTTGCCCAATTCAATATACTTTTCAAAAATATTGCCAAGGATTAAAATAAATTATAATGTATAGTGCATAGTTTCACCTTAATTATGTATTTCTATGATTGGTTTCCAAATTCAGTATTTCTGTTATCTTTCTAAATCATCTTCCTCTTCCACAGTATTTCTTGCTTTATAAAGGGGTAATGCTAAAAAGATGAGACTCTTAAAATTTTTAAATGCTTTTATTATGAAAGTAATACATACTTACAAAGATGTAAAACAATATCGAAGCAGTAAAGTAGATGAAATTTTTTCCTGTCCCCACCAATTTTACTCTCATAAAGCAATCAAGATACCATAATGTAGGTATATACACATGCACATGTGTATGTATGTTTTAAAAAAGTTAGGAGTGCAGCTTTGCAAGGAGTTTAGCAAACTGCAAAAGTAAAGGATACACATAATCCACATAAGATTTCCCTCACTTCTGACACCAAATTTGTGGGGATCCCAAAACTATTCTCAGATTCAATAATTCTCTAGAACAGCAATCCCCAACCTTTTTGGTACCAAGAACCAGTTTCATGGAAAACAATTTTTCTAAGGACTGGAGCTGGGGATGTTGTTTCAGGATGATTCAAGTGCATTACATTTATTGTGCAGTCAAACCTCTCTGCTAATGATAATCTGTATTTGCAGCTGCTCCCCAGTGCTAGCATCACCACCTCAGCTCCACCTCAGATCATCAGGCGTTAGTTTCTCATAAAGAGGACACAACCTATATTCCTCTCATGTGCAGTTTACAGTAGGGTTTGTGCTCCTATGAGAATCTAATGCTGCCATTGAACTGACTGGAGGTGGAGCTCAGGCAGTGACGCTTGATCATCTCCTGCTGTGCAGCCCGGTTCCTAAAAGGCTACAAACTGGTACTGATCCACAGCCCAGGGGTTGGGGTACTGCACCTCTAGAAGGACTCACAGAACTCACTGGAATCTGCTATACTCATGATTATGGTTTATTGTTGAAAAATACAGTTTAAAATCAGCCAAGGGACAAAACACATAGGATGGAGTCCAGGGAAGCATCAAACATGGAACTTCAATTGTCCTCTCCCCACAGTTTCAGGATGCATTACTTTCCCGGCATTGATGTGCGACAAAACACATGGAATGTTGCCAACCAGGGAAATTCACTCGAGCCTCACTGTTCAGAGATTTTATTGGAGCTCTATTACAAGCCATGATTGATAGATTCATTGCCCTTGTGATTCATCTCAGTCTCTAGGTTGTCTGACACAGCATGACCCAAAGCCCTCACTCTAAATATTAATATATACATTGCTGGATTTTCTGTTATGGTCAGCTGCGACCATATATCACATTATTAGACTATCTGGTAAACCAATACCCAGACAAAGAATTTCCTATCAGGCCTGACATTAGAGATTACTTCCCAGAAGCCAAGGTCAAAGGCCAGACCTCTTTTGGGGCAAAGTTAACTTCTTTACTACACAGGCTTCCAGGTGAAGAAATGATTAGAGGAGTATAATCATCCATACTGATTATTTGCAACTGATTTCTGACATTATTCCATAATGTTTCTCAGAGGAGGGAAGCAGTAACTGTCTTCTTGCCACCATACCAACTATCAGGGGGTGGCGGGGGAGAACAGATACTACTCATTTTATGCTTTTGCTGTTTGTCACCATAGGTCTCTATTTCACTTGGTTCCTTTTCTCTCCTGTTCTGCCTCCTCCTATTCACTGCTGTTAGATTTGGTTATTAAAATGTCACTCTGAGTTAGGAATCGCCTGTACAAATGCCCACAGAGGTGTGTAAAGGAGTGAAGCTCCCTTTTGATTTTGTTTCGATACTGATATACTTTATTTGCATATTAAAATAAAAGAATATCTTTTTGTCCAGAAAGAAAATATGCTACCTTCCTTCTCCACTGACCCCCTTTTTATCCTGAAATGTGTAGACCTCTCACTGAAGCATTTATTTTCCCACTTTTGATGGAACATACAGAGAAACAGTTCTCTGCTAGAGTACAGTCAACAATTTGGGCAGTGAAAGTTGGCCCTGACTCCTAGTCTCAGAGTCAAGTAAACAATATAAAGTGCTAGTAGTGGTACCTTAAAGTATATCTTCTCATCTAAGATAGTAGCAGCCACTAAGCTCTAGCTGATGGTTATGTGGTGAGAATGAGAAAGCAGTTTTCCAAGAAAAGTAGAAAATCTTAAATCATTCTATTCATTCATTTATTCAGGTGAAATTCACATAGCATAAAATGAATCATTTTAAAGTGAGCAATTCAGTAGCATTTAGTATTAATATATTCACAGTGTTGTGCAACCACCACTTCTTTCTAATTCTAACACATTTCCATCACTCCAAAATAAAACCCTGTACTCATTAAACAGTTACCTCCTGTTCCCCCCTCTGACAACCACCCTGGAAACCACAAGTCTGCTTTCTATTTCTATAGATTTACCTATTCTGGATATTTTGTTGAAATGGAATCATACAATATGGGACCTTTTGTCTGGCTTTTGAAATCACTGAATTTTAAATATGATCACAATGCTAAAATAAATTAACAACACTGGGTCCAATAAACAGACAAATTTGAGGTGGCTATGGCACACATGCTGGTAGTTAATAGTCTCTACCTTGATGCAAAGAGTGGTAGAAAAGGCCACAGCTAAAAGTTTAATTGAAAGGAAAGGGCCTGGCAAAGATGTGCTCTAGGAGATAAAGAAGTTGAGATAGGTCACCATTTATTCATAAATGCAGGCAAGGACGCAGAATCCTGTAAAGAGAACACCTTAAATCATAGTTTCAGAAGGGCAAGCCAAGTCCAATATTCTAGAAAGTCCTAGGGAATAGAGAATAGAGAAAAATACTCTGATGTGAGCAATCAAGTAAGTTCCAAATTCGAAAAGCATGGAGGAAAAAAGAAAAGTTGTTGAATAAAATAGAAATGTTAAGGATGACACCAACTGGAGCTCAACTTGAAGCAGTGTTGCTTTAATACTTCACTTTTTAGTCACAGTTTCTCGATCAGAAAAATGAGTATAACTGCCCGTTGTGCTGAATTGTTATTAGAATTATAGGTATTGTTTATACAATACCCTGTAGAAAGAGAAAAGTCACTAAGTAGGAATTATTATAATGAAACCAGTATCAAGAAACAGAGTTTAAACCAGTAAACTTAGGATACACATTGGCCTCCTGGACAGTGTTTCTGTTCCCTGCTGGGTGAAGGTGGAATGTCATGCACAGGTAAGGCAGATAGATCCTCAAAGGGTTTAGTAGATCCTGATTATGAGGATAGAGATGTACCTTGCAAAAGTATATGAAGCAGCATTGCCACTAGCTTGGGAGGAATGGCCATCAACCTTTAAATTAAACCTAAAATATTAATAATTGACTCATTGTAAAGGATGACAGATGGACAGTGAAACTTCCATAATCCTTTTTAGTTGTGGAAATGGCAGTTAGTGGCGGGATTAAGGCTGTCAATGTCACATTGCCAACTGGACAGATCTCAAATTTAGAAGGACAACTTCTGTATCAGACTAAGTAGGTCAGATTTTTGTGCAATTTCCATAAAGTCCTCTCTGCCAAGCAGAGGCTAAAGATTCAGGGGCATTTGTTGTTTCTACAATGCTTAAATTTAATTTTTAAAATATTTTTGGTAATTATCTCAACTTTTAAGAGTAATAGAAAACCAAGTCAACACATCCATGATACAAACAATATTTTGGTCTATTTAAGCCCAATTATGCATCATTAAAAAAGGCATTTAAAGGTATGAGAATAAGTCTTAACTTTTACATAATCTTAAATAATGTCCATATTTTTGAAATTTCATGAGCTCTGCATAATGTGAAAATGAAGGGTAAGACCATCTTTAACTCCTTAAAACTCTACTTTCTAAATAGCTTTGTGTATATTAATGATAAAAGTCTAACATCCTTTCCAGAAATTAAGTGTCTCTCTAAGTAATTGACTTGAGTTAGTCA
>CAUYPO010041239.1:0-14494 GCA_963574435.1 Cheirogaleus major | reverse complement strand
TGGATCGCTCAAGGTCAGGAGTTCCAAACCAGTGCTCGCAAGAGGGAGACCCCGTCTCTACTAAAAATAGAAAGAAATTAATTGGCCAACTTAAAAATATATAGAAAAAATTAGCCAGGCATGGTGGCACATGCCTGTAGTTCCAGCTACTCAGGAGGCTGAGGCAGGAGGATCGCTTGAGCCCAGGAGTTTGAGGTTGCTGTGAGCTAGGCTGACGCCCCAGCACTCATTCTAGCCTGGGCAACAAGTGAGAATCTGTCTCAAAAAAATAAATAAATAAATACAAGAGGGATGGGGGAAAAAGAATAAATACAATATGTGGTGGGGGAACGGGGATAAAGAGATAATAAATAGATAATGAAATTTAGAGGTGAGTAAAAAGGCTCTCCCTGATCATACAGGATGGTGAGAATAGCTGGCCCAGCTTAATTCACATTATTAAGGAAGATAGGGAAGCTGGTTAACAATATTTCATCTAGTATATACTATTTCAGTTTTTAGAAGATACCCCTGAATAGTCCACAGTCCACAGTCTCTGTGGAAGGGAGGGACTGGGAAATATTAATAATAGTGACTTTGAGAAGGGACTCTGGTAGACTGAATAATGGCCCCTGCTAAGATGTCCATGTCTTAATCCTTGGAACCTGTGAATGTTACTTTATGTGGCAAAGACTTTGCAAATGTGTTTAAAGAATTTGAGATAGGGAGATTATCCTATCTGGGTGGGCCCTAAAGGCAATCACAAGTGTCCTTATAAGAAGGAGGCAGATTTGGCAAAACACAGAAGAGGAGAAGGCAGAGAGGCAGAGACTGGAATGATACAGTCACAAGTCTAGGAATGTCGGCAGCCCCCAGAAGCTGGAAGAGGCAAGGAGTGGATTCTCCACTAGAGCTTCTGGAGGGAGCACAGCCCTGCCAACACCTTGATTTTGGCCCAGTAATACTGATTTTGGACTTATGGCCTCCAGAACTGTGAGAGAATAAATTTCTGTTGTTTTAAGCTACCAAGTTTGTGATAATTTGTTATAGCAGTCACAGGAAACTAATACAGGGACTAATCCAACATTTCTAAAACTTAGAAATATTCAGACCAATCAATTTAACTCGTCACGTACAGGAAAAGAAACTATCTGTGATTCTGAGGAAAAGGAACAACTAAACAGAAAATAATACACAAGATTCATTTGTTCAACTTAGTGGAGTAGCTGGGCAAAATTTCCAATCATGTAGTCATATTATAACATAAAGGGATAGCAATAATTCCAAAACAACACACTTGAAGAGAGAAATGTAGCAGTTACAGAACAAGGAAAGTAACTTGCTTAATCATGCCAGTTTAGGGATTGCCAGATGTCAAACATGAGAGTACTATTATATTCTCCATGCTTTACATTGATTATCTCATTTAATCTACCTACAATTATCAGGATAGGTATTATAATATGCATTCTACAAAAAGTAAACAAATTAAGGAATAGGCCAGAAGTGGCAGAACCAGGATTTAGAAAGAATGTTTGTTGGGCTCCAAAGTCCACCCTCTTTTCTGTTGTACCATCCTGCCTTCTTGTACCATTAATCCTCACTTGCTCTGTAAAGTGAACTGTGAGCTCCATCAAGATAGGGACTAAATATCTGCCTTGTTCACCACTGCATCTGGTTATCAATAAATATTTGTTAAATGAATGAATGGAACAGATGAGACTTAGAGAGATTAAGCAATTTCTTTAAGATCACAGAGATACTATTTGACAGGGCCAGTTCCTCTGATTCCAAATCCTAAGCACTATAAACTGATTAAAATCCTGAAGCATATTGAGCTATGTGTATATGTTGGGTGGGTGGGTGAGAGGGGGAGATAAAGGACAAACAGGTGAAATAACAGAAGAATTTTTTTTGTATGAATGCTAAGATCCTATATGAGTGAAGGTGAATCTAAAGACTATGACTTGGCTGGGTGCCAAGGCCCGGCTCATGCCTGTATTCCCAACACTTTGGGAGGCCAAAGAGGGAGAATCACTTGAAGCCAGGAATTTGAGACCAGCCGGGGCAACATAGCAAGACCCCATCTCTACAAAAACTTTAAGTTGCCAGGCATGGTGGCATACACCTGTAGTCCCGGTTACTTGAGAGGTTGAGGTGAGAGGATTGCTTGAGCCTGGGAGTTCAAGGTTACAGTGAGCTATGATCACACTATTGTACTCCAGCCTGGGAGACAGAGTAAGACTCCAGCTTAAATAAAGAAAAAATAAATAAATTGAAAAAAACCCACCATGACTGGAAAAGGGAAATTTGAAGCAGTCAGGAAGAAGAAGATGTGGTAAAGCATTGCTGGATGAGGGAATAGTCTGGGCAGAGACCAAACTAAATTGTATTCAGGGGAATAAAGCCATCCCCCAAATACCATGCCATCAGTCACAAGGGTATGTGGGTACATGCCAATGGCAACTTTGCCTAAGAATTGAAACAGAATAAGTGATTCCATGTGGTGAAGGACTTCTGAGCCAAATCGGCAGAGATTCTGCTTGCTGAACTATCTGCCAAACTCTCCTAAAGTACTGGCTGGACACCCAGACTGGAAATGAGAAACTTAAGAATAATGAGAGAAACTATGATGGGAGGTGGGGAGGTGGGAGAAAGAATCACCACAGAGTCTGAAGCCTGACTGTTTTTTGTCAACACAATCCTCTTTTTCCCTCATCGTTGGTAAGGAAATGAAAGTTTTTACAGGATGTCCAGTTTAGAAGCCAAACCAGAGGCTCTCCAGGTAACACAGACAAGAAAAAGGGTATACTCCTCTATAATTTTAATAAATGCCTATAAGTTTCCTAGAGGAAGACTTCATATTTAGGGTGACCACTCCTGGCTACTCCTATGCCCAGAGGCAAAGACTTTCCCTTGATCTCAACTTAAAGAGACCTGAAGCAGCAGGATAGTAGCTGATGGCAGTTCCATCATATAGCCTTACTAAATCTAGGAATTAAACTGGAAAAATAACTTCCTCATAATGAATTTCAGAATCATTTTCATTTGTATCTTCGGCACCTAGCAGAGTACCTGCCCTATGGTAGGAGTTCAAATTGTGTGAAGAACAAAGAGAAACTGATGGTAAATGAATCATTAGGTATACATAGCAAAATGGATCTGAAAATCTGTTTTCATTAGAATTTTTTGGTTTATACAATCAGGATTTAAGAGTCGGAGAAAATGAGACATGTTATTCTTAAGGAAGTATGAACCAATAAATCTGAGATGATAATTTTTAGGTACTCATTATATATCAGTTGCAATATCTCAATTAATCCACATGATCCCTAAAGAAAGTGAAGCTCAGTGAGGTTGAGTTCCTTCCCCAAACACAGAGCTGGTAAAGACAGAAATCTCCAAAGCCTGTGTGTGCTCTTTTCACTACACTTTCTCAAAACAACAACAACAACAACAAAAAGTATATAGAGAAAGCCCTGCAACCTTTCTCTGTATTACTGTTAAATTAGAAAGTTAACGATATAGTCACTTTTGGGTCAAGTAGGACATGGCCAAGCAGACAGAAGTGATGTCGGAAATTCCAGCCTTAAATTCTGTATCCCACACCCCTCACTATATATTCCTTGTTACTTACACTATAAATATGGAACTTGAACTCAGACAGGAAATTCTACATTGGCAAAATAAAAACAACGAAGAAAATCCTTACACCTCCCCCTTCCCAGAAATTAGGCATCTTTAGATGAAGATTTCTAAGCAAAATAGAGTTTCTACCTGGCTCATTTCCACAGAATTTAACATTGACAGAGCCAAGGCCTGGGATTTATCCTCAGTTCCTGGACAAGGGCCAGGAAAACAAAGCCAGACAGAGAGGCAGGAGTTCTGAGTCTCCATACTAAAAAAGACAACCAAAGTGAGGTACTAAGCCACAGGAAGTTGCTGTGGGCTCAATGGTATGGGTCCAGATTTAAAGAAAGGCACAATTATTATAAGTGACTTGTGAAGGCACTACCTAACTACCCAGCAAATTTTAAGTTGCATTGAAATTTCAGAGTTAAGTAAAGAATTAAAAAGTCAACGTTAAGGAAATGGAGTAAATTAACAGGAGAGCTCAGGAATTGATGAGACCACAGAGGAAAGATTGAGAGGGTGTGGACGAGAAATGGGATCTGTGATGAAGGACAGGATCCCACACAATGGGGACTGGTTCTCAAAGGTAGAAAGATGTTAACGCCTTAAGCTAGAGGAGGAATTCTATTTCCGAAGGAGAAAAGGTTAGGAAGAAAAGAGGATTTTATCTGAAAAAGGGGGTCTCTGGAGAATATATTAATAACTCAGTAAAGGGGAGGAGACGGGAGGCTTAAACGTATGTATGAGTGTGTGCGTCTGTGCGTGAGCGTGTGTGTAGCCCAGAAGTAAACTCCCCAAAAGGAAATGCATGTTAGGGCTCCACGCCAGGAAAAGCGATCCGGAGGACTGTGGGAGCAAGGCTCTCTTACAGACAGTGCCCCGCAGGAGGCCAGACCCGCAGACTCACCTCGGCCATAGCCCTGCGTGTGCTTGGCGAAGCTCCTTACCACGGCCTCCACAGCCTCCCGCAGCACAGCCGGGCTGCCGGCGGCGCCTGGGGGCAGGGGCAGCCCAGGGGCCCCTGACGCGAGCAGCGGCGGCGGGGGCGGTGCGGGTGGCGGTGGGGCCGGCGGGGGGCCCGCTGGGGGTGTGGCGGCAGCAGCCGCAGCCCCAGTCACTCCGGGCCGCAGAGCTCGAAGAGTGCCCCTCCCGCTAGTGCCTACTCCAGGCTGCAGCCGCTGTGCTCGCATAGTCTCCATCCCGGCTGCCAGTGGAGTAGCGGCCTGCAGCCTGCCAGCCTGGCCAGCTAACGGTCCCCGCCACCCCAGTCAGGGAGCGCCTAGGGACTGAGGGCGGTGCCGAGGCCGAGCTGTCAGTCAATTGAGGGCGGGGACGAGCCAGGTCCCATGCCAATCACCAGTGAGGGGGCGGGAGCTAGAGGGCTCCCGCTCCGCCATAGGCAGGTTATTGAGGAGGGCGGAGATTCTGAGGACCAATTGCAAAAAGAAAAAGCGATATCTTCTGTAAGGCAGACGCATAGCTTGGGCGCGTCTTTGGGAGTCCTGCAGCTAGCACTAGAAAGCTGGCTAGAACCCGGGGGCGGGGCTTGAAGAAAAAAAATGGGCCTGGATGCAAGGCTGCAGAGGATTGTAGACACAGAGGATTCTTAGAGATCATTTATCTGACCATTTCATTTTATAGATATAGATGAGGAAAGTGTGGCTCAAAGAAGTGATTCGACTTGTCCAGTATCATATGCTATTGGTGGTAGAGTGAAAGCAAGAAAGATACTGGAATTTAATGAGCATATACTATACAATGTACTTTAGTGCATTATTTTATTTAATGATCACAATCACTAACTAGATTTTATTATTTTATGGATAAGGAAACAGAGCTCAGGGAGGCTAGATAAATTGACCAAAATTAAATAGCTAGGACATGGTGAAGGGGCGCTCAGACATAGATGTTCTGATTCCCAATATTTTTATCTTTTCACTATAACACATTGTTGGGTAAAGTTATGATTTCATCTATTCTAAGCAAGGGGGAAAGTAAGCGAATAGAATGAAAGGCTCCCTTTACCTCCCTTTAGAGTGAGAAAGAGAGTGTATGCAGAAAACCAGCTGAGAAGTCATAGTGGGGGGCAGATTAAGAAAGGTACCTTGTTCATAGAAATTGTCGAGCTGGGTTCTTCTGATTTCTTTGCACACATGCACACACACACTACACTGTCAATTGACCATTTTGCAATTTTTACTTAGGTGAGATTATATTAACTGCCACCCCAACCTCTCCTACAGTGATCAGAAATCAAAGATGAGGAAATAGAGGCCAGAAGCAGAAGAAAACAGATGAAACTCAGCTGGTGACATGAAAATTAGACCCTGAGTAAAAACTGTGAGTGGCCAAGAAATAGGAAGCTAGAAAAAGGGCAGTTAATGTACTGGATATATCTGCTGGTGGTGGAGGAAGGGACTCTTTGTAGGAGTCTTAAAGAATTCAAGGATGGACATAGGGGAAATTGGAGGAAACGAAAGCCTGCCAAGTGCCTTAAAACCTTCAGGACACAGGACACTTGCCTTTTCTTCTACAACCACAGTTGGTCAATTGGTCTCCTGAAAAGAAGGTGGCTGGAACTTCTAAGCATCCCCTAGATCATTATAGCTATAAGTTAAGATCACCCTCCCTCCCCATTCCTCATTCCCCACACCCACGCTTCCAGGCAGAAGTGACAAAACAGAGACTTCTGAACACATTTATTTGATATGTCAAGTGGAGAGAAGAGTGATTTAGGGTTACTCCCCACTTCTACCTTGTGGGGGTGTTCATAAGCTCAGACAGACAGAAGAGCAGCTTAGAGCCCATGACCCACCCCGTGGAAAAATGAGACAACCTATTGTACTGGTTGGGGGAACAGGCTGGGAATAAAAAGCAGGAAGTTAATTGAGAAGTGAAGTTGAGGCAGGAAGGGCAGCAGCAGAACTGAGGCTGGGAGTTGCTGCAGGAACCCCAAGAAGAGTGAAGAAGATATCCTGAAAAGTGTTTAGGGCTGGAAGTAGGGTGTGAACAAGGAGCCAGGCCTGGAGAGAGAAGCAAGACCTGCAGAATGGGGTGGGATATTCATGAAGAGGGTGGAGTATGCAAAATCATGATAGGCTGTGTTGCAGGGTATACATGGAAAGCAAGGGATTGGTTCTGTAGGAGGGCAAAGATATTGGAGACTACCCATAGTAGGGGGTTCCCTACTGCTTCTGAACAAATGCAAGTGAGTTTGGAACCCTAGCACAAGTGGCCATGTGTGTTTATTAGTGTGCTGTGCCTGTGGGTACGCAAGTAATCCCACATGCATGTGAAATGACCAGGGCATGAATGCATGTGTCTATATGCCCAGTAAATGGAGTACTTATCCTTTCTTGCTAGTAAGAGTGCTGTGCTTGTGGACACATGTTTAACCATGTGTGTGTGCACCGTTCCCATGAGCACATGCAAGAGACCCCTCTGTCCATGTTATGTGTGTGAGCTGTTTCTCCCACCTGTCCCATCAAGGTCCTGATCCCCACCCTCTTTGGCTCCTCTCACTTCTCTCAGCGCCCTGGCTCCCCTGGCCCGCCTAGACTCTGGAAGCCCCCTAGCAGGCGAATCTGCTCAGTTTGCATGGAGTGTCGTCTCACCAATTTGCGCTTGGTCCTGGGAGAGGCCGGTGCCCCGGCATAGGGAGGGGCAGGCAACGAAGGCGCCCGACCTCCGGGTTGGGGGCGAATGTCGGGGATAGGGGGGTGGGGGCTGACGTTGAGCGGGGGCAGGAAACCTGGCCGCGTTTGCGATATGTGGTCCAGGAGCAAGGTCCCGGAGCCCCTGCGCTCCAGCAGCCCGGGACTTCGCCTCCTTCCGCTCAGCGGAGATACGGCCCCAGGCAGACTCTCCTGGGACTGGCGCGGGGAGGGAGCCGAGCCGGCTGGAGGGAGGGTCAACGGGGAGGCGCTGTAACGGCGGCGCTCCAGGGACAGGCGACTGGACTCCGGCGAATCAGGGCAAAGATGTCCGGGGATGTCAAGCTCCACCGGCTCCATGCGGCTCAGTTTCTGCCTCAGTCCTGAAGGGGGACCAGACTCCTGAGCCTCTGGCGCTGTATTTCGACGCGAGAGAGGACCCCCGCCCGTTACTTTCTCCGCCCATGGGGGCGGGTCCTCCGGGCCTTCTGTGCTGTGACGTCGGGAAAGACGGGGTCGACCCGTTAGGGTCAGGCCGTTGAATTCGGTGGTCAAGCGCTCGATCCCAGGCCTCCCTTCCGCGGGCGGGACCGGTTGAGGAGGGGCTACTAGGCCCCAGGGCTCGGAGTTGAGCCTTTTGAGGGGTTTGGGGGGGTGACGTGGTGGTTTGGGGAGCGGCTCAGAAGGGGAGGAGTCATCGGGGGGCTTAGGAAGAGGGAATTCAAATACGTCCCGCTTCTCCTCTTCTTCCTGGGTGCGAGGGGATAACAACCCCCTTCCTCCTCCTCCAGCAGTCTGCAGCTGGATTTCCGAAGGCGACGTGCAGACTCCCGGGCTAGGAGGAGCTGGAGCAGGGTCCTCCACCCCTGGGGATGGTGGGGAATTGAGATACTGCCGGGTCTTCTTGGTGCCCGAGGGAGAGGTATCAGTGGTAATGATGATGACCTCCGTGCCCTTGGCCTTGCAGGCGTCTAGCAGCGTGGCAAGAGTCTCGCGGTCCCCGCGGTCCAGGGCGTGAACAAGCGCTGAGGCGCCCGCGTGATCTCGGACGGAGGGGTCTGCGCCGTGGGCAAGGAGCAGCGAGGCCACCGCGGCGCCCCCACCCCCGGCGCAAGCGTGCATGAGCGCAGTGCGCCCTAGGCGGTCTGCGATGTTCGGGTCCGCGCCTTGCTCCAGGAGGTAGCGTACCATGCGCGCCTTGTTCTGAGGGTCATCATAACGGGCCCGACAGGCCGCCATTAGCGCAGTCTCCCCCTGGGCATCACCCTCATTCACGTAGGCGCCTCCCTCCAGTAGCAAACGGGCCAAGCGTAGCTTACCCTGACCCACGGCCCGAAGAAGAGCGTGGCCCTCGGTGTGCAGCATAGCTGCGGCTGGGGTGAGGGAACCGACGGAGCCGGGACTGGGACCTGCCAAGGATGGCTAGGGGTGTGGGGGTGGTGGTTGGCAGAGGCCTGAGGTCTCAGTGGCAAAGCAGATCCCTGCAAGAAAGAGAAAGATCTTATTGATGGATTAGCAGGGAAACTGAGGCACCGATGGAGGGACCCGGCGTGGGGTGGGGAAGATCTCCACTGCACACAGTCCTTCCTCTAACTCATGCCTTTGAGCCGCCCCTTCCCCCCCCAGCGCATGCCTGAGGAGGTGGGAAGGGTGCACCCGCACTGAAGGACGAGCGCGTGCAAATGCGTTCGTGCACGCGCAGGGATATCCGCACCCCCACCCTCACCCCACGGCTTATCAGACCTTTCCAGCATCCCCCTTTTCGTATCCACATTTGGAATCCCCCTTTCTAGGATGCTGAACACCACCCGCCCACACACATGCACCCATACATACAGTCACACACATATTCCCATTCCTAACCTCTTTTAGGTTGCCACAGCCCCAAAAATTGAGTGGGGGGAGGGAAGCAGCTTGCGTTTGGGACCTAAAACGGGTGGAGGGAGAATTGGGGGTTTCTTTTGCCCCTGCTATGTTCCCCATCACTCCTTGCTCTTTCCCCTCCCAGGCTGTGCGCCCAAATAGATACCTGAATATCCGCAGAATCTCCGCCCGGCCAGGATTGAGGCCGTGGCCACGGGGCAGCCTGGGTGGCGGAGCCGGGTTCCCGGGGGCCCACATGGCTTGGGGGGGGGCACCCGGATTCCCTTGGTGTCAGTATCTGCGCCCCGCGCCGGATCCTGGTCCCTCCTCCCGGAGCGCCCCGGGCACAGCGCCGGCTCGGGAGGAGAGAAGCTGGGGGGGGGGGGCGGAGCTCTGCTGTGCTATTTATAGCCCAGTCTCTGCGGGTGGGGGCGTCGGGTACCAAACCGCTCCCCCACTCATGCACACATAAACCTTCCAAAATCTAGAGGCTCCAATCCTGACTTCCCTTTCTTAGCAGACCTCCCCTCAGCCCCAACAAACCTAAGTGTTCCTTAGGGGACTCCTCCACCACTCAGACAAGGACCATCCGGATTCTTCGCTGGAGCTTCAGCAGATCCCCATTCTCAGCACTTGGTGTGTTTATTATGCGCTGCTGTGCGTCAGACCTGACCTGCCACACACGGCACATGGCCCACTGTGCAGAGGGGTGTAGAGAAGCGATTTGGATCTACAGCCGCCGTCCATACTGTGCAGAGACAGGAGATCTGGCTGCCTTCTTGTAGTTTGTCAGGGAGAGCATGATCCAGCCTGGAGTCAGACACAGGTACATCCCCACCCTACCTCTCCCAAAAGGGAGCACGCATCACAGAGAAACCTGGACCTCACCTCCCTTATGTAGACCTCTTAGATAAGTATGAGGAAGGTGGATATCCGGAGGAATTTTTAGATAGGGTAAGGGACATTTTCAGATGCCTCTATCCCATATTCTTGGCAGGAGAGAGGAAAGGGGCAAGGAGAAGAGCAGACCTTGTAACACATGCTCTCTCATTGCCTCCCTTTACTCTCAGTCTTGCTTAGACTCATTATTTTTCCATCTTGCTTGAAGGTCTCTGTCTGAGTCGCTCCTTATGTCTTCTCTCTTCCTATTTGTTGCTGTTGGTCTCTCACACTGTCTCTCCCTCTCCCTGCCACCCGCCTTGTCTCCATGGTTACCACAGCTTCCATCTACATATTTTAGGAATGAGTTTATGTCCAGCTGGAAGGCACCAAGGGAAGTGGGAGATGAGAAAAAATCCTAAGGACTTAGAAAGCTCACCTAGGGTCCTAATATAATTCGGAGGCTAGAGGCCCCCAGACACAGATACTAAAAATAGTGTTCCCAGGGCAGGGGGAGAGAGAGTATTTGCAGGGAAGCTACCCATTTTTACTAGCTATTTCTTAGATGCCAACTATGTGCCAAGTGCTTTATATACATCATCTTCAGTCCTCACAACAATGCTGTAAGGTAGGAACTATTATCTTCTTGTTTACAGGTGAGGAAACTGAGACTTAATAAGGCTAAGCAAGTTCTCCAGAGCTTCACAGCTATGTTTCTGTCCCATTCCAAAGACTGGACACTTGCCACTGAACCTACAGCCTCCCAGTCTAGAAGCCATTTTCTCTGACATCTGAGATAGTCTTCTTGAGTAACTTCTAGATTTTATCTTCACTCTGAATTCTTTCCCTTTTTCTGTTTTCTGTGAAAGTAAGACGATTCCTTTCACCCTGTCCTACTTTACCAAGGGGCTTGGAGGATCTGGAAGGCAGTGGAACATTCAGAAAACACTAGGCTCTTGCCCAGCCTCCCTAACCTTGGTACTGTGATCCTCAATCCTTCCTTCCCCAACCCGTCTTCCCACCTTCTCATAGACACGGCAGCAACCTACACAAAAACATTTTTAGAAAAGAAGTATCCATTGGTGGTGCTGGAGGGAGGCAATGTAAGATTGAAAGGAAGATTGGAGTAATACAGGAGAGGCCAAGCTGTGAAGCCAGAGTCACAAAAAGACTGATCCCTAAAGAGCAGCTTTGATAGGGGTTCATTTCTCTGTAGGAGCTCTCCTCCTTCGGCTTCTCTGTGGGGGCTCCCTAAACAGAGTCCCTCGAAGAGATCTGAGTGTCAGATTCCCTGTGAATTCTCGCTGGCCAGGAGCTCCTCCATCTGGGGTGAGGTCGGAAATAACTGACCCCTGGTGATTCTGCAGTCACATCTCTCTGGGCTCCGCTTCTCAAGCCACGGTTCAGGCTGACTCGCTCCCTCCCTTCTTCTAGTTCCAAGCTTCAAGGGGGCGGGGACCTCCCTCCTTGGCTTTTCCTAGATTGGCCGGGAGAACCCACCAATAGGGAGCTTCGGGAGGCGGGCCTAGGACGCCTGCGGCTTGAGGAAGACAAGCAAATTTCAAGTTGGCCGCGGCTTGGGCTCCGCGTGGGGGAGGGGCAGCAGGTAAGGCTCCGACCTGGTGGCTCTGACCTGGTTCGGTACCACACTTGCCGAACTAGTTCACCCGGGCCAGGCTGCAAAATAGACAACACTTTCCAGCTGCCTGTTGGATCAGCCTCCTTCTGGCACCCTACCCTTTCTACCCTGGGCTCCCATTGCTGTATTGAAAACCGTAGTTTTCTATCGTGCAACGGAGAGACATATTAAAGCAGAAAGTGAGAAAGACTCACTCTTGTACCTCTGACTCTTTGCTATGTCATCAGCCTCCTCCGAATCTATTAATATTATCCCCCTAAGAGCCTGACATACTCCTATTAACTATCAGGACTCAGCTGAAATATTACGTTCTACCTGTGGCTTTCCTGGATTGACGTTTTTGCAAAATTAATTGGTTCCCCGTCCGACGATAGCATTTTATGTATACCTCTATTAGGACAATGAGTGCGCACTCTCTTAATGTTTCTGTACTTTTTAGAATATAAGGTTTTGTTGGGCAGGTTCTGGTACTTAATACATAGTGCCCAATAAGCGTTAACTGAACGGAATTGATTTCCGGAAACTAGTACTCTTGTTGAGGAGGCAGAATTTAAACTCCTAACGTAATTAGGGAACAAGAAAAGACAATACAGTATATAATTAAGGGCCTTTAAATTAGTGGTTCGTAATATTAGTGTTTGGTAATTGTTCCCACAGTCTAGAGAAGGAAGAAAGTGAATAGAACTGGAATGGTGAGGGAAGGCTTTATGAATCACAAGGTCTCAAGTTTGGAAGGGATCCTAGAAATCATGTATTTGTTTATTCATTCACTCAACAAATATTTATTGGGCACCTATTAATACCAGACACAATGCTAAACACTAGGGATCATAGTAAATCCTCTACTCTAGCTATGCATCCTTCCTCTGATAAACTGTATTTAATAAATTGTTACCCAGCTTCCACATAAACATCTTTAGTAAGGGAACTCCCTGTCTCTCTTTGCAAGTCTTTCCATTTTTGAATATTTATTCTTCAGTCAATATCCAACAGATATTCTAAATAAGAAATATATAGCTCAATGAAATGCGTTTCACACTTTCATCGTTAAAAAAAGGAAATCTGTCCTAGTGATAGTATTCTTAAAAGCAAACCATCCCTTTTGTTTTCTGATTATAGAAGTAATAATATTTATTTTAGAAAATTTGGAAACACATAAAGCTATTTTTAAAATGCCTATTATTTCACCACCATGATGTAGTGATAACTATTATTCATATTTTGACATGTATCCTTTCGGTTTCTTTTCTCTGTGTATATACATATACACATGTGTATCGCATACATAAATAGGGCCATATAATAAATACAATTTTATATTATGTATCCCCCACTCTATATTATATTGCGAACATTTTTCTGCCTTTAAATATTATTTGGTGTCATGCTTTTTATGGCTTCATAATAGTCTAAGATGGATATTTGATTTTTTAGCCATTCATTTGTTGTTGGACCATTTTGGTTTTTTCAGAATTTTTGCTACCATAAATAGCTCTTTGATGAACATCCCTGTACTTACATCTCTGCATGCATATCTGATTATTTCTTTGGCATAAATTTTTAAAGTAGGATTACTGGATTAAGGATATAAACATCTAAAAGGTTTTTGATTGTAGTGGTCAAACTGCTCCTCTTGAAAGATTGTGTTTTTAGTTTTCCAGTGGAGTATAAGAATTTCCATATGAAAAAAATGCATAACACCCTGATTATTATTTAAATCATTGTCGATTTGATAGGTGAAGAGTGGTTTTATTGGCCATTCTTTTGTCTATTGCCTGTTCATGTCTTTTGCCCATTTTTTCCTATTGGGAAGATTATTTTTCTCGAGAATTCTAATATATGAGTATTACCTTCTGGTTTTATTTATTACAAATATAGGAAACTCTAAATATTAGAGTGCACCAATTCTCAGTCTCTGGATTTCTTTTTTTTTTCCTGTCCACATCCACACCTTTAGGGATCTCACCCAGTTTCATGACTTAAAATATTGTTTGTATGCTGATCACTCCACTAGAAAGTAAGCTCCATTTGAAGGCAATGGGTACAGCAGTTTTTTGTCCATTTTGCTCACTGCTGTATCACTAACATCTAGAACAGTGCTTGGCACATAGTAAGCGCTTAATACATATTTGCTGAGTGAATGAAGGTGGTGGTATTATTATTATTCTCATTTTACAGATGAGAAAACAGGTTTAGGAAACAATTTACAATAAATAAATTGCCAAAGTTTATGTAGCTAGTAAGTGATAGAACTGGGATTCAAATCCATGTTCTTAACCACAAGTACAAGTACTGGCTTCCTTAAATTTGATATAATAATTCATGTTTTTCTGTATGTTTTGTTGAAACCTGCTTCTTAGTAACTTTTACCACACTACACAGGTATGCATAATTGGAAATGAGTATAGCGTGTATGAGATATTGTCTGGGGGAAAGCAGAATGCAGGGTGAACACTAGGGAAGGTCGATGTTAAGAAGGAGCAGACTGGGGCCAGATTATGAGACTTTAAATATCCTCAAGAATTCAGAGTCAGAGTCAATTACAATCTTTAACAGCTGAGACTCATTGTAGATTCCTAAACTGAGTAGGGTAGATGGATGGTTTATAGTTTTCCAACCACCAGTTTATTGCCTGGATTAAATAAAATGTTGTCATCCTTTTCCTACACATACTTGGAGGATCACTCATTTAACACATTGAGTGTCACACTAGAAAAAAAATTTTTTTCCTTGGGGCCACAGTGTTCTATTACGAAAATAGAATAAAAATGTCAAAACAAAATGATCCTTTCTAATTTGTTGAAAAATTTGTTATTTTTATTGTTTTCTGTGCGTGAGAAAACTTGAA
>CAUYPO010041236.1:0-25678 GCA_963574435.1 Cheirogaleus major | reverse complement strand
CACTGCATCCATTAGGTATGAATATACCCATCCCCTCCTACCTCCTCCCATCTGCCGGACACCCGATGAATGTTACTGCCATATGTGCACTGAAGTGTTGGTCAGTTAATACCAATTTTTGGTGAGTACATGTGGTACTTGTTTTTTCCATTCTGCTTAGGCACTAGTATGCACTGTTCCTCCTGGACCCCTTGGTAGATAGTTGCAGTTGCAGGCTTAAGGCTAAATGGGGCTGTCACTAAGCCCTTTATGGGGTCATGTATTGGCTTAAACCTGGAAGCAAGATTAGCAGATCTGCTGCTTGGACCCCAGTCCACACTCTCAAAATGACCCTCCTAGGTCTTGGGCTCCACCATGGATTTTACAACACACTACATGAATCCTAGGATTTCTGCTTTGTCTGTATGTGGGTGCCTAATTATTGCTGTTGTGGTGGGTTATGAGTGGGTTACCTCCTATTCCACCATCTTGCTGATGTTACCTGTATAGCAGCATTTTTAATAAGAAAGAGTTACACTGATCAATAAGATAAGCACTATCTCACATGTACCTGTTGAGCACTAAAAATTAAGATATGCTATATTTTGAAGACTTGGTAAAAAGGAAAGAATGTAAATAGTTTCTTAAGAATTTTTTATATTAAGTACATGTCAAGATGAGATATTTGGTCTGTTGAGTTAAAAGATATTGTAAAAATAAATTTCACATGTTTCTTTTTACCTTTTTAATGTGATTACATATGTGACTTGCATGGGAGGTTTGTATTATATTTATATTGAACAGAGTTTTTTAGTATTAATATATATTTGGATGCTGATGGGACTGACTCAGTTGGGAGGGAGAGATAGATAGAGATAGAGATAGAGATAGAAAGAGACAGAGAAAAATAGAGATAAGAAAGGAAGAGGAGAACAATGCTTTAAAAATCTAAAGATATGGAAGAGATGAGATTGTAAACTAGGTTAATTGAGTTCGGCCTTTGAGAAAAGGCAGAGAATGTGTAAAGAGTCAGGAAAAACTCTTGAATTTTTCAGGAAAAGTTGAAAGTTTATTTAGGCTTTCTGTGTGTAATATTAATATATATGCCAGAGATTCAATGAGTTATTTTTCTTTGGTTTGGTTCCACGGTGGCAAACTATCGTAGAACCAAACCAAAGGGTCCTTCGTGTTCACCATGCCCTGGTGTTCACACCTTTTATAATCACTTCCATTGAGTGTGGATTGGATCTGTAAATTGATTCTCGCTGATAGAATATCACAAAAGTAGTGAGGGTTTTCAAATGTAATTAAATTCCACAGTCAGTCTATTTAAGTGAATCAAAATTTTGGGTTGGATGAATTTATCAGGTGAAAGTTTTTAAAAGAGGGATTAGGAATCTCTCTTACATGAAACATTGCCCTTGCTGCCTTGACCAAGTTAGCAGTCTTGCCAAGGAAGCCCATAAGCCAAAGAACTGAAAGTGGCCTCTAGTAACTGGGAACAGCTTTTAAAATTTAGGGTGGCCTGGGCCAGAAGAAAGTCCTCAGTCTTACATTCACAAGGAAATAACTCCTGCCAACAACCTGAATGATCTTGGTAGTTTCTTCCTTAGTTGAGCCGCCGATGTGAATGCTGTCTGGCTGACAGTGTGATTGCAGTCTTTTGAGACCCTGAGCATTGGAACCAGTTCCGACATATCCAGACAGACTCTTGATCAAAGAAACTGTATGATAATCAGTACAGGTTTACTGCCAATTTTGTGGTTATCTGTAATGCAGCAATAGAAAAGCGATACACGGTATTTTCAGTTTTAACAATTTGATTTGGGCATGTCATAGTTCCGGATGCCTAAAGACCTGAGTTCTAGTCTGAAGTATGGCATTTAAATCTATCTTTAATCTACTCACTTTTTAGTTATAGATAGGTTTCTTAAAAGCCAATCAAAACACTTTGATTTGAATTCAATTTTTATGATTATTTCCAACTCCAAAATTCTTTTATTGTTCAATTACTTAATATTTAGAGAATAATTTTCAATGCTCATTTTCTACAGTTTTGGGAGCCACATCAAAACTTGGCACTTATAACTTTCCTGCAAATTTACACCAGCCAAAGACATTGAAAAAAGACCTATAATGAATGAGATAGTATTCCTTAAGAAAACAACAAATGCATAATTAATATGATAAAAATCTCATAAAAACCCATTATTCAATTGTATTTGGAAGTTTACCAGTAACGACTTCTAAAGATCTTTTTGAAGAGTAGAAAGTACTGATATTTTATAGTAATCTTAGATTCTTAAATTATTTAAAAAAATATTTGAGTTTTCTTTAAAGAAAATAATATCTAGCTATGATAATGAAATCCTGATAACAGGCATATGACAAGTACATTTGACACAAGATTGAACTATTTTGAGCCTTTCTAAAATTGCCCAGCAAAACATATTATATGGTAGAGAAACTGCTTCTCGGTCCTAGAAGTCGAGTCTTATCATTAAGAGGGGAAGTTACTTTCTTCCCTTATTAGATTTATGTAAAACTACAGGAGAGATTAAATTTTAACAGCAAAATTAATAGACAGATCTTAGAGTAAAACGTGCACAGAATACATAAAACTGACTGAGGCAGATTTTGAAAATGGGTGGTGATTTTAAAAAGTCTCAAGAGGGTATTTATCTCCTAGAGTGGTGTGGAGACCTGCATTTATTCCTATCAGAGTTAATATTTCTAGTGATAATCCAGAAAAATAAGTAAAACATCCCACTAACCATATTTTCACATGAAATTAGATTGAAAGAATGTGTGAAGGGAAGAGAGAAATAGTGTAAAACAAACAGTTATGTCAAGATCACAGGAAGCCCCTCTAGTTGTTGACAGTGTAAAGCGTCAGTCTGCGAGTTCTTTGCACAAATCAAAGTGGAGATGAATGCCCATGGGATCAGTGATGAGGTTGTTATCAGAAATCTTTACGAAAGGCATGTGGAAAGAAATATTAGAATGTGTCAAAAATGATTCATTTATTACACAAAAAGTTACCAACACAAAAATGTTCAGGAAGAAATAGAAAATAAGCATATCAGTATTCTTTAACTTGAAAATAAACTGTGAAATTTGAGACGTTAGATTTGCAAACAGGAAATGGCCCAAAGTGCAAATCTGTTTCAGTGGCAAATGGAACCATGAGGCCTGAGTCATTCACAACATCATTCTTTATGCTATATGTTATATATAAACTAAACCAACATCGTATTTATATTATGAATAAAAAACATTTTTAATAGCACATTTGGCATATAGTAGGGTCTTTTTAGAAATAGGGTCTTTCTTGTGTTTGTTCCTATACTTAAAAGCTTATATTGTACTTTTTCTTGCAAATTAATATTTGTAATACATGTTTTTCATAGTTGCTTATAAAATACAACTATACAACAGGTTCCTACCTGTTTCTAACAACACTCTTCATCCACCCACTTTGTATCCTTCTATGAAACAGTAGCTTTTTTGACACACATACACTTCATACATGAATGATTCAACAGACAAGAGTGTGAGATGTTTGAAAGCCTCCAAGATTTAGAAAGAAAGATATTTAGAATGGTCCAAGCTCTACACTTTCACAGCTATCCTTTTTGGGTTAAGTTGCTAAGTTGTTTTGAATTTCAGTTTCCACAACTGAAAAATGGAAACATTGACACATGAGACAGCGTTGGGGTGAGACTTGAATAAGATAATGGTTTTGCAAAAGTGTTTTAAAAAATGCATGTAAATGGTACATAAAATGTGATGGCAACTTTATTTCATTCAATCCAGGCAAAAATACATGAAGTAGGAGCAAATCATCAATGACTGGGCTGACAATTACCATTTCTCTACCCAAAATAATTACATTTCTCATAACCTACTTCTATCTGTCTTTTATTGCCTGTCTAAGCAGGTTGATTATTTGCTCACCTTGTTTTCTTCTTTCCCTCCAGGCATTTCAAATTTATGAAAAAATATGAGTCAAAAAGGCGGTTATTGAACATTCTCCCTTTAGCAAAATTTTGTAAGCTAAAATTTTGAAAATTGAAAGCAAATTAAAATAATAACGATTAAAGCATAAAACATCCAAAGACTCATCACACTCTTTTTCTCAGACTTATTATAGAACTATACCATCCAAACTTTCCTGTTTTGCAACTATTATCACCAAAAAAAACCCTTTTTGCGGGGGATTCGAAACATAGGAAATTTAAAGCAAGTTTTATGAAATTTTTAAGAGATAATTAAAATTGGCAAGAGGAAATAGGAAAAAAGAGGAGGGGGAGAGAAATATTCTAGTTCTGTTCTTCTACCCTTCAGGATTTAAAGCACTTTAAAATGAAGTAATAAAATTTGACTACACTAATTTCTACACAGGGATTAAACCAGACTAATTCCAAGATATCCATGCATTTGAATCCTTTGCAGAGGATTCATTAATCTTATATCTCATTCATCTTTCTTTCTTACAATAGTAACTCTCAATTAGTATCTATTGACTGATTCACTGAATGAAAACATTGCTGCTTTTGAGACAAACAATCCTAGGTGGGATAGAAGCACCACTGATTTAGTAACTATATGGTATTGTGTAATTAATAACATTTTTAAGCAGTTATTTGTCCATTTACAGAATGAAGGTATTACTAGCCATCAGTTCTAGACATACACTGAGTCACTTAGACATGTAGGGTCTGACTTGGAGTATTGCAAAGCTTATTATAGCTATTTCTACTTAACTACATAGGCTGACCAAATAAACCTATAAAATCTAAACTTCTAAAGCAATGATTTATTTATTAGGAAGAAGTAGACAAGGAACAAAAACAACATTTATGATTTTTTAATATCTTCTAATTTTCTCTTTAAGGCAAGCTCATACTCTGAATATCTTCCCTTATGAGCTATTCGTCTGGTGACAAGTTCCATGTTTTGGACTTTGAGACTACTTGTTCTAATGCCTGTCTGTCAGAAGCTAATGAGTTACATTGGATTTCACACTAGCACCCAACCAATAAGCCATTCAACCCAATACTGAGACCAGTGATCAATACTCTGCCATCGACACTGTCATCTGAAGGAAAATTCTGCTGAATTCACTGGTGTATGTCTCCCTTAGCTATCTCTGCAGACAAGCAGGCTTTGAAAATTTTTTTTCATTATCTCCTGAAATGACTCTTATTAAAAGTGGAGGCTTAAAACTCATTGGACCAAACAGTTTTTTCTTTTCTTAGTAAAGACTCTGGGCACTGGATTCAAATAAACAGATTTTCAAATTATATTGTGCCACTTAGAACTATAAAACATAGAGAAAGCCAGTGAACTTTCCAATGTTTCAGCTTATCATCTGTAAAGGAAGATAGCCACAGCACTAATATTTGAGATTTTCTTTCTTTCTTTCTTTCTTTCTTTCTTTCTTTCTTTCTTTCTTTCTTTTTGTTTTTTTTGGCAATTAGTAAGTAATCACTCCATAAATGTTAGGTATCATTATTTTCATTATTAATGTAAAACAACCACAGCATACTTTTTATGATCAAAGTTAATTATAAGCATTGAATTTCTTTTTTAAATCAATATACTTACATTTTTCTTATCAACATAGGAATAGATCATTGCACATAGCTTTCGCAGAATTCTCTAGTTTCAGACTAGAAAACGAGAATGAAATAGAATAGAATGAAACTGAAGATAAAATAATTACCACAAACAATACTTGTGTTAAGAATTATAAAACATTAGTGAATATGAAACACCGTTTACACATAGTCGTGGCTTATTAAAGTGTTGCTATTATTATAGTTGCTAATGTTTAGTATTAGTATTAATAGCACTATAGTATGGAAAATAGATATTTCTTCAAAATTGTATTTATGATCTCAATTGATCAATTATTTGCAATAGCTAATCTAAATTTCCTGATCTAAAAGAATTAATTAAAATAATTGTATCTTAGAAACTTTAAAGATGATTAATGAATACACTTTAAATAATGTATACAGTGTACTAAAGTCCTTTGTATTATTGAGGTTATTAACAATGAGTAAAAAGACCAAGATAATTTTTTTCTACATTGTGACATTCCATATGGAAAGTCACAAGAGGATAACTCAGAACTGGAACTTCTGATACAGTCATCCAAAACATTGTTTATAGTGAGTGATCCAAGAAGCCAACAAAAGGAAATTGGTAGTCAAACAGAGACAAGGAGGAAAAGCTGTTTGACAAGAAAGAGTCAACAAAAGCTTTCTACCTTTTCAAACCAACAAAGTAGCAGTAACAAATCCCAACTAGGTTCTGGGGAAAATACTGACAAAAAGTTAGTACTGTGGCCAATCTGTAAAATGAAATTTAATCTGTTAATGAATCCCAACACACAAATTCAGCTAAAATTATTTATATACTAAGGAAAAAAAATCATCTTAATCACCATTAACCTGAGGTCTTATACATGTCCAGAAGCACAAATTCTCATTATGTGGGTAAAGCTTTTATTTCTTTATGTGAAGATTGACTCATTCACCAAATAAGCTAAGGTGTGCAAAAAGAAACAGTGATTGTCAAATAGGAGAAGAAATGTAGATTGAGTAATAATAGGGATAGTCTAGTTAGCAAATAACATAACTTCTCATCCTTCTTCCCTATGAAGTTCTTTTTCTAATTTAATTATATAACACATATTAAATGAGACATACTTCAAAAAAACCATAGCTCAGTATTATAACTAAGAATTCACTAAATGTGTATGTGAAGTGAGAACAGCACCTTCATTGGTAACTGATACTCAGTTTATTTAAAGTATATCTGCCCACCAAGGCTTTTCTTCTGTCCAGCAAAAGAAAGTTGGGTCTTCACTTTTCACAATCGACAGATGTGTTACATCAGAAGCTTGGAGAAGGGGACAACCGTTTGCTCAACTACAGTGATCAAGTATTATAATGGCTTTTTAGGAGAAGGATAATTTAACTAAAATTAAAAATTAAAGCATTTTTGTATGCATATCTCAATGGCCTGTATAAAACCCCATAATTTATGACTGATTTATGCAAAATAGTGGATTTAAAATAAATTTGATTTTTTACCATTACTTCCTCGTTTCTTAAAATGAGATAACTTTTTAATTATATTTCTAAAAGAATTAGAATTACCTAAACAAGTTTGTCACCTGCAGGCTAGTACATAGTCTTTCAAGGACATATGAGCAAAATCACAATTTATAGAAATACTCTGTAAATCGTCATTGATCAACAAGTTCTGGTTCCTCTGTTGTGATATCTCACCTTTGTTTGTATGTTACCCACTTTGACAAATTATTGTAATTTTCCAGCTAATGTTAATTCTGTGGGGGATGAAACAAAATAAGAAATTGTATAGGGGCTTCTTTATGAGAGGACTACGGTGAATAGTTGGATGGTAGACTCACAGTGATGTTATTGAGATCTACTAAGATTCAATTGCCTTTGGAGAATCAATAGAACACAGGGACCATGGTGCTGATATACACATATTTTTTAATGCAGGGGACATTGTGGGGTCATTTCCAAAGCCAACACTGCAACATGCAATAAAATTCAGATATACTTACTCCTTGTACTTTGTATTAATTGTGGCAGATAAGGTGGTCTAAAAGAAAACAAATAGCAGTTTCAAAATTAAGTGCTTGCATCGGGCATCAGGCAGATGAGATGGGGGAGGAGGGGATGGGTATATACATACATAATCAGTGCAATGCGCACCATCTGGGGAATGGACATGCTTGAACCTCTGACTGGGGGGGAGGGGGCCGCGGTTGGGCGGACAAGGGCAATATACGTAACCTAAACATTTGTACCTCCATAATATGCTGAAATTAAACAAAAATTAAGTGCTTGGATTCTAAATTTAAATTATAATTATTATATTTCTATAAATCTTACTTTAAGCATGAACTTGTACTTCTGGCTATCACTAAAGTTGTTCTTAAAATATGTCATTCTATTGTTTCTGAAATTGCTTAGTAATTTTATATTCGTACGTTTGGTAAGTAAGAAAACAATTTGCACACATTTGTACATGTTAAAATGAAACAGAACTTCTATTAAAAATAAGAAAAAAAGTATCTCCAATTATTTTATAAGAAATTAGAGTATACCTCAATGAAATAAAAGAACATAGATACAAATTATTTTTTATTAACCATTTGATTTTCTTTTAGTGATTGCTTTGCCCAACTTTGATTAATGCTATAATCTTAACCCATGCATCCAGCAGTATGTTTTCAATTCTCTCTGAGCCTTTTAACTTAGATTTTTAAAAACATGTTAAGCCCTGCACTCAGTGTGAAGCCTTGATATTTCCTCCCTGTTAAAGACATTTTTTCATACTTGAGACAAAATGGAAAGTCTTCAAAATGATAAAATGCTCAAAATATGGCTTTACCATATACTCTTGCTAGTCAAATCTCACTTGCTAATTTAAATTTCCCATTGATCTTAGTGGGCAAAAAAAACAGCCTGAATCAATGTGACATGTCTTTTTATTTTTTTTATCACATTTCACTTTGTGTTGTATGAATGTGTGCTTGTTCTATTATTTTTTCCTTTTTTTTCTTCCACCAAAATAAACCTGTTTATATTGACATTCTGCCTCGTTATGGGGAAGTCTCAATTGTGCAGTAATCCAACATATTTCTATTAATTTTATTTTCTTCCAACACTGCTTTTATCCTATAAATCAGTTTTTAGAGGCTGTTTTGGGTTTTGAAAAAGCTAAGCTTATGCTAAAATCAGTTTTTAAGATGTTAAAATAAAATTGTCCAAGGGAAAATATGGAACCAGGCATTTCACAACCCTCCTAACCATGCTGGAAAATATGCAAAGAAAACATCATTTAGTCTGGGATGAATGAGATGATTCACAATACAGCTAAATATTAAAAACAAATACGGTCCTAAGAATAATAAATTCTTTCATGTGACTCATTTCTTCTATGACTTGATCTTTCCTCCTTCCTTTTAACTTCTTTTATCTTCTTTGCCTCTGCCAGTCTACCAATATAGAAGCCACATGACTTATTTTCAGGCTCCTCTTTCTCTCATACATCTTTAAATTCATGTGTAGAAAACAGCAGGTTTTGTGCTCAAATTCATGTGTTTTTCTTGAATTAATTCCTGGGCTCTAATAGCATGATAAAGGATTGTAAATAGAAATAAACCAAAGGACAAAGTAAAGCTATTTTATTTTATATCCTTTTCATTATGTGTAATAAATCTAAATACATTTTCTTTAGATATTTTAACTTCTTTAATAGATATAATGGGATATATTTTATTTGCTTATAATCCACTGCCTTACGTCTTCATGAGTATGTGCTGAACCAAATTTATAATTTTCTGTAGGAAAAAAAAAACAGATCAAAAGACTCATGGTGAAATATTTAAAAACCTTGATTTTACATGAGATATATATTACACATTAATTAGGTACAATTACAAAGAAGATTCCCAAAACTAAACTCTGCTAAGACAACTTTTCTCAGTGACAAAGAAATTACACAATTTAATTAAAAAGTTAATGGATTTGTAAATATTTATATAAAAGACATTATATCATTACTATATGTATTACTCGAATAAAAGTTAACATTTGTTTAATAAGTACCGTGTGCCAGGTACTATACTAAGCATTTTTATTACCTTATGATTCCCACTCAAGAAATTTCTAAAATAAATATTTTAATTATATCTATTTAGTGATGAGAATACACAGGTTCAAAATGGTTAAGTTTCCTGCACTGCAAAATAGATGATATATAATTCACAGTATATTTTTTAAACAATGTATTTTAGTAATAATTGAAAAATAATGTGATGTAATCCTGAAAGCAGAGATAAGTTTTAACATTTATGGTAAATTATTTTTACATTGTAATTAAATTAAAAATAGAAATCATGTGAAACATTAAAAAATTATACAGTCATTTAAATTATATAATTAAAATTTAAAAGCAAGAACATTTCGAACATTTGACATCATTCTCAGTATCTCTGTAAACAAAAAGAAAAACTTCAGAAAATAAATCTGATTGATGCCTACCATAGAAGCAAAGTGATATTTTTTAAAAATTCAAGTGGCTTGATACTTTGAAAAAGGCAGTCAAAATGAGTTTCTGTTATTTTGTATAATTCATTTAGCACCACATTGTTTCAAAACATTAACTGGTACTAATAGTGACAAGTTATTGTACTAGGTATTTATTTTAGAAATGCAAATATTTAAAAACTCATCAAAGCAAGTAATTCATTAATGTATTATGTTAATAAAGAAGAATAATTGTTTCTAAGTATCATCATTTTGTGAATAAACTATAATGCAGACTTTCAATAAATATTTACTAATTAATTAATATATAACATATTTTACTTCTTAGGGTTTTTTTAAAGATCACAGGAATATTTTATTTTGAAATTTGAATTGTTATATATAGATCAAAAACAAACAAACAAATGCCTTAGAAGGCATATAGACATTCTATACGCACTTCTGCCAGGTTCTCACCCACTTCTAAACTCTAACACCCACAGATAACTATTATAGGAATATTCATTTTTATTCTACATGTTCTTCATGGCTATAATGTCAAATAGGTAGCAATTACAATCTTCATTTTAACAGAAATAGTAGCATGTTATAAACATACATGCTTTTCCATAAGAGTACACAAAGAGCATCCTAACACTTTTGTATAGAGATGCATAGAATTCCAACACACAAATATGCTGAAATTTATTTAATTGGTCTCAGATAAACGCAAATTTTAATAATTTCATTATAGACCAGATGTTGGCAAACTTTTTCTTAAAGAGACAGACAATAAATAAATTAGACTTTCAGGCATATGGTCTTTGTTGAAATACTATGCTTGGCTGCGGTAGCATGAAAGCAGACATAGACAATATGTTACTAAATGATCATGACTATTTCCCAAAAAATAATTCTTTAAGAAAAATGGTTAGCCTGAAGACTGTAGTTTGCCAATATCAATTCAACGCTGCAATGTATTTACATTCTCACCAGCAATGGATGAGGGTACCACCATTCAACAGCCATACTAAAGGAATATATTTTTAGATTTTTCAGTTTTCTTTTATATTTGCTTCATTGGGGATAGAAAATATATACAGGTTGGATTTCTTGTCTGTTTGTCTTCCACATCTGTCAATTCTTTTTAATTCTTAAAATTCTTTCTTTACTTCTGTTTTTTCACTCTTGATTTGTTTTTAGTATACTAAGTGTCCCTTACAGTGTTTTCTACAATATTATTTCTTTGTTATACTTCTAACATTATTGTCTTTATCTGGTGAGTTTATTTTTCTTTACCTTTTTTATATGCTTTTTCATTTCAGAGTTTATTTCCTACTGTCAACATACTTTCCCTTCACTAAATTCTTGTATTTCCATTTTGTGATAGCCCACCTTTGTAAATATAATTGCTGGTATAATCTTTTGCGTTTATTTGTTTTGTGTTGTTTTGTTTTGCTTTTCAAAACAGAAGGTGAATTATTTGATAACATATTTTTTCTGCTTCCTGGAAACATGTTCTACTGGGCTTAATGTTTTTTTCTGTTATTTCCTCATTTCATTTTTTATAGCATTTTCTGTCATTAATTACAAATAAACTTTTGGAGTCTATGTTGTTACATTACAATTTTAGTATGCTGAATCATTTTTGTGGAGGAAAAAATTTTGTGGAGTGGAGGCTATTTTTTTAGACTAAAAGCTCTCTTTTTTTTTTTCAAGCACTGTCTGAGTCCTTTAAGTACAGTTCGTTTGGGGGATTCTTTATCCATTCCTACTCTATGCCTATGAAACAAACCAAGTCCAAGAGAACTTGAATTGACAGATTCTTCACTTCAATTTCCACACCTTCTCAAAAAAAAAAAAGAAAACTACATACCAATATCCCTTATGAATATAGATGCCAAAATCCTCAATAAAATACTACAAAACTGAATTCAACAGTATATCAAAAAATAACCTACCATGACCAAGTGAGCTTCATTCCAGGGATGCAAGGATGGTTCAACATATGTAAATTAATAAATGTGATTCACCACATAAACAAAAGAAAAACAAAGACAATATGATCACCTCAATAGATATAGGAAAACCATTCAACAAAATTCAGCACCTTTTCACAATAAAAAAAAAATCAACAAACTAGGCATAGAAGGAACATATCTCAAAATTATAAAAGACATATATGAGAAACCCAAAGCCAACATCTAATCACAGCTAAAGAAATAATCAACAGAGCAAATAGACAAATTACAGAATAGGAGAAAATATTTGCAAGCTATACACCCAATAAAGGACTAATATCCAAAATCTATGAAGAACTCAAGCACATCAACAAGAAAAAAAAATAGAAATCCTCCATAAAAAGTAGGCAAAAAGACATGAACAGAAACGTCCAAAAGAAGATAGACAAATGGCCAATAATCATATGAAAAAATGATCAACATCACTAATCATCAGGAAAATGAAAATTAAAACCACAATGAAATATCACCTTAACCCTGTTAGATTGACTCTTATTAAAAAGTCTAAAAACAACATATGTTGGTGTGAATGCAGAGAAAAAATGAACACTTATACACTTTCAGCAGGACTACAAATTAGTGCAACCTCTATGGAAAACAGTATGAAGATTCCTCAAAAATAAATGTAGGACAACCATTCAATGCAGCAATCCCACCTCTAGGTATCTACACAAAGGAAAATAAGTCATTTTATCAAAAATACACCTGTACTCAAATGTTTACTGCAGCACAATTCACCATTGCAAAGATGTGGAATCAACCCAAGTGCCCATCAATTCATGAAAGAATTAACAAAATGTGGTATATATATACCATGGAGTACTACTCAGCTATAAAAAGGATGAATTAATGCCTTTTGCAACCATTTGGGTAGAACTAGAGACCATTATCCTAAGTGAA
This sequence comes from Cheirogaleus major, assembly GCA_963574435.1. Classification (NCBI taxonomy): domain Eukaryota; kingdom Metazoa; phylum Chordata; class Mammalia; order Primates; family Cheirogaleidae; genus Cheirogaleus; species Cheirogaleus major. The sequence continues at coordinate 12,696 of CAUYPO010041236.1, read as the reverse complement.
GTATCACAAGAATGGAGAAACAAATACCATGTGTATTTGCTATTAAACTGGAACTAACCAATGAGCACACATGCGCACCTCTGTGCAGTTAGTAAAACTTATTGGAAATCAAACAGGGAGAAGAGGAAGGTGGGGAGGGGGGAAAAAGTCTACCTAATAGGTACAATGAATACTATTTGTGTAATGGGCACACTTATAGCCCTGACTGAAGCATTACAAAAGTGATCATCAACATTTATACCCCCTAATAATTAAAAAAGAAAAAAAACTCAAGTGATTCACATGTTTAGGAAGTGTGTTTTGGTAAAATATTTGAGATCTGCCTCTACTGATTCCTTTTAACATTGTATTTACCTTTATCATTTTCCTTACAGCTTCTATTTGATCTCTGCTGATAATGGCAGCCTTTAACTATTTTAGAGTATGTATTAAGTCAAACTTGTATTTTTGCTGATAATTGAGTTTGAATAATTTGCTGGTTTATTATTAATATACACACACATGCATGCACTAGAAGGAATAGGTTAAAATATTAAATTATAAAAATATATTTTATCTCCAGTTATTTTTAAATCAAAAAATGAATCTTAATATACAAATTTATTTCAATAAATGTTTAAGGCATGTTAATAAGCAAATTTATTATGTGATACAATGCAAATTTTGCATTAAAAAGATGAGTTAATCACAAAAGATTGACTAATTTAAGTGTTTTTGCTTTCTTGATTTCGGAGAATCTGTTAAATAATGAGTTATTTTTACATGAGTTGTACAAAAAATTCAGCTAAAATGAGAATAAAATTTTAAAAATGTAGTTAACATGTAAAAATATTTATATTAATAATACCAATGATAGAACTATAGTAATGTAAAATAAGAAACATTTTATAAGTAATACAACCTTGAGCATTGGCACCTTGACTTGTAATTATTCTCCTAGGTGACCCAATTGGACCAAACTTAATTAAGATCTGCACCCTCATAAAATAGTTATTACCTTGATTACTATGTGGGAATGTCAGTAAGCATACTCCCACATGTTATTTATAAAGGAATAATGATCAGGATATATTTATTCTAAAGCTATATAGAAGCATAAAGCTGGAAGACATTTTAAGGTCATTGTGTTCATCTTCTTTTCTAAGTTACTGCAATTACAATATAGTAAATAACAGAAACAGAAATTCTCTATATAAAAAAATACAGCATGATTTTTTATCATTAAAAAATGTGAAAACAATACTACAGAAAAAATATGAGCAACTACAAATATTTTTATGGTATATGTATTACATTTTGACTTTTTTTCCTATTGTTCTTAAAAAGATATTTTGGTAATTTTTAATACTTCTCAATTTTTAATACCCTGACATTTTACCTATACCAAAAGTCCTAAGTTATTATGTATTAAAAGGTAATAAACTTTCTCTGAATCAAAGCTCCTTGCTTTTTTGTCATCATGCTTATCTGCTACTATGTCAGAATAAGAATTCCCAATAATTTTGTAAAAATAGAAGAGAATATTTAAAATGTTAACTCTGATCTTATTACTTATTAGACTGACCATTGTGATTTTGGTCATAATGATAAGATATTCTACATCATCTAAGTTTTGGGTCAATTTAGTAATTATTCAGAATTTAAGAGTCTGTCTCTTTATTGAAAAAAAAGCAATTTTGGGACACCAAAATTTATTCTTTTCCATGCCCTTCCTTATATATTGAACCCTAAATTTAATGTAAAAAATCTTCTTTAGATATGATTGGAAAGATAAAATGTGTAGATTTTAGAATAAAGATGATATATATATTGGTCTAAAGATTTTTCTTTCTTTTTTTTTTTCTATGTTGTCTTTGCTTTGCTTTGGTATCAGAGTAATTTTGCCCTCATAAAATGAGTTTGGAAGTTTTCCTTCCTCTTCAATTTTTTGGAATAGTTTAAGAAAGTTTAATATTAATTCTTCTTTAAATATTTGGTAGAATTAACCAGTGTGAACTCTCTGCTGGGAGGCTTTTTATTATTGATTCAAGCTCTACACTCGTTATAGGTCTGTTCTGACTTTCTATTTCTTCATTATTCAGGTTTGGTAAATTATGTCTTTCTAGGAATTTATATTTCTTCTGGGTTATCTAATTTGTAGTGTATAATTGTTCATAGTAATCACTTATGATCCATTTTATTTCTATGTCATCAATTGTAATGTTTCTTCATTTCTTATATTTTTTAGTCTTATCTCTTTGGTTTTCCTTAGTAAGTCTAGCTAAACGTTTGTCAATTTGTCTGTCTTTTCAAAAAATTAATTCTTCGTTTTGTTGATTTTTTTCCTAGTGTTTATCTGCTGTTTATGTCATTACACCTATTCCAATATTTATTATATCTTTCATTCTAGTAACTTTGGGTTTATTTTGTTCTTTATCTAGTTTCCAGAGATGTGAAGGTAGGTTGTTCATTTAAGATTTTTATTCTTTTTATCAGGTACACATTTATCATTATAGATTTCCTTCTTAGAACTGCCTTTGCAACATCCATAAGTTTTGGTATGTTGTATTTTCATTTTAATTTGTCTCAAGGTATTTTCTATTTTTTCCTTGATTTATCTATCATTTATTTATTTGTTGTCCAAGAGTCTTTTATTTAATGTACATATATTTTTGAATTTTCTGGTTTTCCTTCTGCTATTATTGATTTATAGTTTCAATCCATTTTGCTCTGAAAGTTACTTGGCATGACTTTAATCTTAAATTTGTTAATACTTTTTTTGTGATCTTATTTATGAACTATCCTGGTGAATGATTTGTGTAGACTTGAGAAGTATGTGTGTTCTTCTGTGTCAAATAGAATGATCTGTATATCTGTTAGGTCCATTTGGCCTATAGTGTTGCTTAAATCCTCTGTTTCTTTATTGATTTTCTGTCTGGAAATTTTATTCTTTTTGAAAGGCAGTTATTGAAGTATTTTACTAACATTGCCATGTATTTCTCTCTTCAGATCTGTCAATGTATGCTTCATATATTTAGGTGCTTTGATCTTAGGTATATATTTTGTAATTGTTATATCTTCCTGAAAAATTGACCCTATAATAATTATATAACGTCTTTCTTTGTCTCTTGTAATAGTTTTTACTTTAAGCATATTTCACTTGACATAAGGATAGCCATCCATACTTTCTTTTGGTTACTATATGCATGGGACATCTTTTTCCATCCCTTCATTTTCAGCCTATGCAAGTTGTTGAATCTATAGTGAGTTTCTTGAAGATAGTCAATAGTAGGGTTAAGTGTTTTTTTATACATTCAGCAACACTATGTCTTTTGATTGGGGAATTTAATCCACTCAAATTTAAAGTATTATTGATAGGGAAGGATTTGCTATTGCCATTTTTAAATTCTCTTCTCTTATTCTTGAAAATATTTTATCTATCTTTTCCTCTCTTGAAGTCTTCTTTTGTGGTTTGTTGATTTCTTGTATCGATATGCTTTGATTACTTTGTCTTTTTCTTTTGCATAACTTTTATAGGTATTTTCTTTGTGGTTACCATGGAGCTAACATAAAATATCTTATAGTTATAACAGTCTAATTCAAGCTGTTAATTACTCAAGTTGAATGCATGGAAAAAAATATCCTGATGAATATCGATACAAAAATCCTCAAAAATTAGGCAGGTGTGGGGGTACATATTTGTAGTCCCAGCTATTCGAGAGGCTTAGGCAAAGGGATCACTTGAACCCAGGAATTTGAGGCTGCAGTGAGCTATCATGATGCTACTGCACCTCAACCCAGGCAGTAGAGTAAGACTTCGTCTCAAAAATAAATAAATAAATAAATAAATAGATAGATTTAAAAAACAACAAAGTCCTCAAAAAAAAAAATTCTAACAAGTAAAATTTTACAGCCCATTAAAAGAGTCATAAACTATGACCAGGTGGGATTTATGTCTAGGATAAAAAGTTGGCTCGACATGAAAATCGGTTAATGTTATATACTATATTGGCAAAATAAAGAATAAAATCACATCATCGTCTCAATAAATGCAGCAAATGAGTTTGACAAAATGCAATATGTTTTTATGATTAAACCTCTTAACAAACTATGAATGTAAGTAATGCATAAAAATATAACAATGCCAATATATGAAAATCCCACGAGTAACGTCATATTCAACAGAGAAAAACTGATGGCGATTCTTTTAAGATCAGAAACAAGGTAAAAATGTTTACTCTTACTATTTTTATTCAATGTATTACTGAAAATCCTAACAAGAGCAAATAGGTAAGAAAAAGGAGTAAAAGGCATTCAAATCATAAATAAAAAAGTAAAATGTACCATGTATAGAAAATATGTTCTCATAGCAAGCCCTAAAGATTCCATTAAGGAAAAAAATATAGAAGAAACTCACACAATTTAGTAGCAAAATCAAGCATACAAATAACCTGATTAAAATGAATGAAGGAACTGAATAGAAATTTCTCAAAAGAAGACATACAGATAATCAAATCATGCATGAAAAGATGGTCAACATTACTAATCATCACAGAAATACCACAATGAAATATTACCTCACACTTTTCAAGATGGTTATTATAAAAAAACATAGACAAGTGTTGGCAAGTATCTGGAGAATTTGTAACCCTTGCACACTGTTGGTGGGAGTGCAGCATGGTGCAGCTGCTATGGGAAACAGCCTGGGGATTCCTCAAAAAATTAAAAATATAGCTATCATTTGCAATATGCTGCCATAAGCAATCTCACTTCTAACAACCTGAGTTCTGAGTATTTATCCCCTAAAATTGAAATCAAGATCTCAAAAAGAACCTGTAGAATGGGAGAGAGTACTTGCAAACTATGAATCTGACAAGTGCTTAACATCCAGAATACATAAGGAACTCAAAGCAACTCAATTAAAAACAAATCCAATTAAAAAATGGGCAAAAGACCTGAATAGATATTTTCCAAAAGAAGATATACAAATGGCCAACAAGTATATTAAAAATGTTCAACATCACTAACCATCAATGAAATGCACATTAAATCCACAATAAGCTATCACCTCACTCCAGTTAGAATGGCTATTATCAAGACTACAAAAAATAAGAAATACTGGCGAGGATGTGGAGAAAGGGGACCTCTTATACATTGTTGGTAGAAATGTAAATTAGTGTAGCCATTATGAAAAATAGTTTTGGGATTCATCAAAAAAGTAAAAATAAAAGTATCATATGATCCAGAAATCTCACTACTGGGTATACATGAAAAGGAAAGGAAATGAGTATATCAAAGAGATATCTGCACTTACGCGTTCATTTCAGCACTATTCACAGTAGCCAAGATAGAGAAATGACCTAAAGAGTACTGAGTGCTGATGTTGGGCATTATTTCATGATGTGCTTTTGATAATTTATTTCCTTTTGTGAAATGTCACTTCAAATTTTTGGCTCATTTCCAAAAATGTGGATTTGTGTTGAGTTGAAGGAAAAAATATCTATATATAAATTTTTATGGCAAAAGTCCTATTTCAGACACACAAATTTCAAAATCCTCACCATTTATGTGGCTTGCCTTTTTCTTTTTTAAAATTGCTTTAAAAGCGCAAAAATGTCTTTCCTTTTTTTTCCCTCAGAAGCTATATTTTCTAATTTTTTTTTTTTATCCTGTAAGAAGTCCCTGCCTATCTCAAGGTCATGAGATAATTGTTACTGCTTCTTGCTTACGTTTTTCTACTAGAGGCATTGTCATTTTAGTGTCCACATTTTTATCTATGATACATTTTCAATTTTTATATGCATCATATGGAGAAGTTATCAATGTTTACTTTAACCATATAGATATTTAATTGTTTTGCCAACATTTGTTGAAAAGACTTTTATATCTGCATTGAAATTCCTGGCTACCTTTATTATTTTTATTGAAAATCAGTTGGCTATATATCTGTTCAATGACTTCTGGAATTTATTCTGTTCACTTTATCTATCTTTGTAACAATTTTCCAAGAACCACACTTTCTTAGTTATTGTAACTTTATAGTAAATATTGAAACCAGAGTGTGTCAGTCCTCTCAATTTATTTATTTCTTTTTTAATTTTGCTATTCTTTCTGTCACGTAAATTTTAGAGTCAGCTTGTGAATCTTACAAATTCTTGTTGGATGGCATAGGAAAACTTATACTAAATCTATCAATACATAATTATTTAATAAAATATTAACATAAAATTAAACAGTGCACTGAGATAATAAAATACTTTCTGAGCAATTAGTGTTTATACCAGGTAGGCAAAGATGATTCAATGTAAAATATGAATGTCTATGCCATTATCTCACTAATAGATTATAGAGCTGATTATATATGTTTATGGCATTGAAAATAATACAAATTTTATACACTTTAATTTTATCATTGATAAAAATTTGCAATTCTTTTTTATAGATAGGAACTTTCTTACCTGGAAACGTAAGGCAGAGAGCACAGTTAAGTATGTGTCTGTGGAATCATTTTTTCAAAGATAGAGACAAAGGAGTTTACTCTTTAAGTCATTTTTAAATACTAGTATTTTTTAAAACTTAAATAGGACTTTACTTATAAATTGACAAAGTGATAATAAAATTCTTGGGAAAATAAATTACTAAAAATAATTAAAGCAATGCAAATTATAAGCAGGAATTTTAAGCTAGAATAGTGAAACATTGTCGTGTGATGCAGTGATATCCATAGAAGGAATTTGTAGCTTTAAAACAGATGTACTCCACAGATGGTGTGTGTGATATTTAACATATTGAGCATTCCAAATCAGTAGGAAAAACAGAATTTTCTACAAACTATGATAGGATAATTGGTTATCCATATGGCAAACAAATAGAATTAAATACCCATCTCATGTTTTATATACATATAATTTTAAATACTCAAATATAAAGAGAAAAATAATTTAGATATAATATAGAATAATATGCTATTAAGATGCAGTCATGCATTGGTTAATGTCCAGGATATGTTCTAAGAAATGAGTTGTTAGGCAATTTTATCATTCTGCAAACATCATAAAGTGTACTTATACAAACTTTGATGGGATAGCCTATTACACACCCAGGCTACATGGTATAGCCTGTTGCTCCTAGGTTACAAACCTATACATCCTGTCACTGTGCTTAATACTATAGGCAATTGTAAAAAAAGGTAAATATTTGTGTGTCTAAGCACATCTAAATATAGAAAAGGTACAGTAAAAAATGCAGTATAGAAGAGAAAAAGAAATGGTACATATGTGTGGGGCACTTACCATGAATGGAGCTTGCATGTCTGCAGATTGAGCCTACTATTAACCTACACTGCAAGAGATAGACTCAGCCTCTTATCCATTTTTGTGTGCATAGCTTCACTTCAAATATATCAATTATATTTTCTCTTCTCACATCTGAAATAAATTTTAGTTTTTGAGCTATATAAAAAATAACATTTAATCTTCCCACCAAAGCACTTACATATAAAGTTTTTCATTTTAATATTATTTGTGCTATCAAAAAATTGAAAACAATATAATAATTTAACTGAGCAGCCTGATGAATAAGTTTTTGTATATTTGTACAATGGAATACAATGTATACATAAAAATGAATCAGAAAAATTTGTATATGATATGGAGTCATATCATTATGCAAATACTCCCCAGAAGACAAGAGGTGTAGAAAGGTATATGTGTGTGTTTATGTATGTGTGTATATATGTACATTGTGTGTATACATATTCTATATATTTGCTGCCATTTGTAAAATAAGTGAAGGAAATATGCAAATACATATATTGTGAAATGAAACATTGAATAAGTATACTTAAAATTGTTTTCTGTAAGGAATGGGTGGCATAGATTGTAGAGAACAGAGAGAGAGTAAGATTTTTTTGTAAATAGTTATCATATCATAGCTTTGCCTTTGAGATGTTATAAAGGCTTTACATACATAAAAAACAAATTACATTACAAAAGTGTTTTTTTCCAATAGAAAACTAACTAAAATAAATAAACAACCATATACTGGGGACCAAACCACACAAAAACATATTTCAAATTATTCTAGAGCATGATGCTTTTTGTTTTTTTGTTTGTTTGTTTGTTTTGAGACAGAGTCTCACTCTGTTGCCCGGGCTAGAGTGCCAGGGCCTCAGCCTAGCTCACAGCAACCTCAAATTTCTGGGCTCAAGCAATCCTTCTGCCTCAACCTCCTGAGTAGCTGGGACTACAGGCATGTGCCACCATGCCCAGCTAATTTTTTCTATATATTTTTAGTTGGCCAATTAATTTCTTTCTATTTTTTAGTAGAGATGGAGTCTCGCTCTTGCTCAGGCTGGTTTCCAGCTCCTGACCACCCATTTCAGCCTCCCAGAGTGCTAGGATTACAGGCGTGAACCACCGCGCCTGGCCTAGATCATAATATTTTGATTCTATGTTCTTAGTGTTATGTATGCTAAAACTAGCTGAGTTCATAAGAAATCCTAAATGTTATTCAGGTAGCTAATATTAAACAGTAAACTAGTACTATCCTGAAGCTAGTTTTAAATACATGGAGCTCTGTTAACTTTGTATAATCTAAATTTAGGAAATATGAGTAGAAATTGTGTTTTTAGGACAAGTTGAAGACCTGATTCTGAATAAAAGACAGAACACCGAGACTATTTCACAGAGCATTTGACAGCTTTCAGTTCTCTTCCAAGTTACACAAGCAGGGGTCACTCTTTTACTGTTTGCTTAACCCCTGTCTTCCCACAGTTTATGAGAATGTATTTGCATCCCTCACAACATGGTGAGATTTTATTTTGTATCATAGTTTCCTTTACTGACCTTCATATGCATAGGGTATCTTCTCCATAATATGGAAAAAGTCAAAACCATTCTAATTTGAATCAGCCAGGTTTGGCTCTTATTAGTACAGCAGGAGGGAAGAAGGTATTTAGGATTTTTGATGATAAAAATTCATAGATTTTATTTCCAAGCAATTTTGTTAAATGCATTTTTCAACTCTTAAAAATATGTCTCATATGACTTTTATTTCAGATCCTAAGGCATCCAGGTTGCCCCTCATTTGAGGAACTTGACTTATCAAATTTTGTCACCAATAGCAAATAGATAGATTAATCAAAACATAATCTTTGAAATATATTTTAGCCTATTGGAAAATAAAATGCACTTAATGTTTTTCCTTGTACCATTCATGGAAATAATTTTATATGGAATAAATAATCAATAGACATTCAAGTCACTCAATATAGAGAAATGGATTTGTTATGATCAGAATCATAACAAGGTAAAAGGTATAAAACTGAAGTGGGTGCAATAGTGAGAAACTGACTTCCCCAGACATATGAAAACCAAAGCCAAAATGTAATTTGTAGGGACACTTGGGCATTAATTCTGCTTTCCTTTCTTGATGAAGAAGGTGACCTTGACATTGTTGAGGTTGGTTCCTTGAAGATATTTGCTTAAGTAAAAGAGTTCAGATTATTATTTTTTTTTTAAATGCTGAATGGTGACATAAGACTAGTATAAAATTGTGCTTCATGAAACATTGCTGTTTCTTCAGATATGACAGGACCTTGCCCTCTTTCAACAGTCATTCATAGTTGGAGTCTTTATGGAACTAAACGTGAGAGAAATTCAGGCCAAGATGCAGACTATCTATTATTTTTCCTATGAAGTAATTTGTCCTTCCAGAAATTTCTGAAATCCTGCCTAAATTGAGATTTTACATTAATTGTGTATGCAGTCTCCTGCCTATTTGAAAGCCAACTATAAAGGTATTTTTTTTTATTTTAAAAATTCTATATTTCAAAATTTCAGAGCCATAAATTAAAGTTTTTATAAACAAGGATAGTTTTGAATTGATCAAATAGAATCATAAAATTTTCAGCTCATGTTCTCAATACATCTCTGCATACTTCCAAAGTGCATTATGAGACTGCAGATATTGGTAAAATTCACTCAACATAAATCACTAAGGATTTAAAAGATAAAGGTAAGATTGAAGTCAAATTGATGGATAACAGCAAAGCATATTTTTTATTTCTATTGAGTAAAAATTCTATACTAAAGTACTTAAGCCTTTCCCCTTCTTTAAAGTGCTTAATAAACCAGAACTAACTTACAGCAGCATATGTGGATAGACAAGGGTAAAGTATTTCAGCTAAACATGTCAGGGAAAAACTGTGAAGAATTTAAAATCATAAAACCTCTGATTAATTCAGGCAGAACAAAAATGGACAGATTCCAAGCTCATTTTAATATGGGTAAAAAATCATCATATCCATTTTAATCTGGCAAAGGTAGGTTTTTGGATGAACTCTGATGGCAGATATATTACAAAAGTTCAATAAAAAGAAAAAAATTATAGCAAAAATATCAAGCAAAAACACACAATGAAATCACTATGAAAGTGGAAAATATTGTGGATTACTAGCATTAAAAAGATGAAAAACATACCTTCTCTTCACATTCAAAGGCTAGATTCTACCTTTAGATATATCAATGGAATTTAATAGTGCATATGGGCTTGCATTTTGTGCATAAAGCTAAAACTGACCTAATAATATAACACATTTTCTTGAAGGTTAAATAGTAATAAATGTCCACTCAATGAAGTGGAATTGTTTTATTTTGCAATAAGTCAATAAATACTATATGAGTTATAGTGTTTAAATTGCTTTGCATTTATGTATACATCCATTACATACAAAGGGAATTTAATTTTTTAAAATAAAGAGACGCTCATGTCAAGCACCATCTAACCCTCAGATTTAGAAGTTGGTCAATTTTAATCACAGAAAATATAATAATAAAATAATATATAACATATTGTTAGTCCCCAAAAAGTATATTTTAGAAAATATTGGAAATAAATAAGACAAATGGAATATCATTTTTCTAATTCTGAAAGCTTTTCAAAGTTGAAATTCTTAATCTAAAGAGTCCATTTTTGTCCTTTAAAGGGTCCAATATTTTTGTCAGGGGATGGTACATACCTGTTATAATAATTGGACTTGCTCACATGACTAATGGTAGTTTGAAAATACAAAATTGGGACAAGTAAAGTGCTGTTTAGATGATAAGATAGAAACAGTAAGAATGTTCATAAAGTATGCAAATAATTAGAAACCCAGTCCTAAATTAGATAAATGTAGATTACTCTAAAATATTTTTGTCCTAATTCTTATAAATGAAAGAGTACTTAGTACCACCTAAATTCCTGTAAAACCTTTAAAGAATAGTTATATGTATATGCCCCTAAATTGTCCCATAATGATTAAAGGGGCTGTACGAGAAGATTAAGGCACAGCCAGTTTGCTTAAAGACAGCTTCAGAGCCCCATCTAGGGTATTCTGAATGGTTCCAATGTTTTATAAAATACCTTTAAATGAATAGCATAAAGAAAATTATCATTTAACTCATCAAATGCTAATTGCTTGTTTTCCTTTTCAAAAGTGCCATGGTGTTGATACCACTTTCCAGAGGTGATTGAGGAAAGAGGATTCACATAGAATAACTTTATATATGGTGACTGTGAGGGCTGCGATTATTTTATTAGTATTTATCCTAAATTAGAAATTTTAAGTGTTTCTATTGGTCCCTTTTTAGACAATTAATTTGCATAATTATGATAATAAACCACCATTTGTTTTGCAGATTGGTAAGAATTGGTTAAAACTCTATTAGTTTTGACTTTTGCCCCCAAATAAACAAAAATCAAGCTCAAAAGCATTTTTTAAATTTTTATTTACTTATTTATTCATTTATTTCAGCATATTACAGGTGTACAAATGCTTAGGTTACATGTGCTGCCTCTCTTCCTCTCCCCACCCCCAGGAGCCAGAGCTTCCAGTGTGTCCATCCCCCAGATGGTATGCATCACACTCATTATGTATGTATATACCCATCCCTTCCTCCCCCCTCCCATCTGCCAGACACCCGATAAATGTTATTCTTATATGTCCACTTAGGTGTTGATCAGTTAATACCAGTTTGCTGGTGAGTACATATGGTGCTTTTTTTCCATTCTTGGGATACTTCACTTAATAGAATGGGTTCCAGATCTATCCAGGAAAATACAAGAGGTGCTATATCACCATTATTTCTTAAAGCTGAATAGTACTCCATGGTATATATATACCACATTTTATTAATCCACTCATGTATTGATGGGCACTTGCGTTGTTTTCACATCTTTGCAATTGTGAATTGTGCTGCTATAAACATTCGAGTGCAGGTGTCTTTTTTATAGAATGATTTTTGTTCTTTTGGGCAGATGCCCAGTAATGGGATTGTTGGATCAAATGGTAGATCTACTTGTATCGCTTTAAGGTATCTCCATATTGCTTTCCACAGAGGTTGAACTAGTTTGCAGTCCCACCAGCAATGTAGCTAGGTCGTTTATTTTAAATAACAACTTTTTTGATGTTACTACATATCATTATAAATTTCTATCTTAGCACAGCTTTTGCTGCTTTCTATAGGTTTGGGATGTCATCATTTGTTTAAAAAATTTTTTTGCTTTCTTCTTAATTTCTTCATTGACCCAATAGTCATTCAAGAGCCTGTATTTTAATTTCCATGTTTTTTTTAAAGTTTCTAAAGTTTCTCTTGTTAACTTCTAGTTTTATTCTCTTGTGATCAGAAAAAATATTTCATATGATTCTGACTTTTTAACAATTTTTTGAGAATT
>CAUYPO010041232.1:0-37326 GCA_963574435.1 Cheirogaleus major | reverse complement strand
GTCTGTTCTTTAGGCCCATTCATTTTCCTTAAAAATTATTTACTTTTCTCTAAAATTACCTATGTCCTCCACTTCCTTCTCCCCTGTGAAGAGGGCATTTAAGCTTCAATTTGGCCCTTCTCTGAGTTTCATAGTTTGTGTGACTCCTGTGCATTTGCACGGGAATAAATTTGTGTGCCTTTCTCCTGTTAATCTGTGCTCAGTTTGTAGGACACACCTTATCTTTTGTAGGACACACCTTATCTTTCGTAGGACATACCTTGTGTTTCAACAAAGGTTGCAACATACTGGGCTAACGGTTGACCTCTATAGCTTCTGTTCACTGCTTGCTTGTTGACCGCAGCATGCTGCAGGGCATCATGGGCCGAAACAAAATGCAGGGGAAAGGGGCCAATCAGGAGTGAAGAAAGATTACATGCAGGCACAAACGGCAGATAGGAAGCTTACCAATCACTGTAAAGGGCAGATGCATGATCAGCGCTTGTTCAGCTTGTGTACAATGAGTATAAAAAGCTCACCCATGCTTCAGTCGGGGTCCTTGCCCAGAGAGAGAGAGAGAGACCACTGTGCTGGTGCTCTTGGGCTTGGACCCTGGCTAGCCAGATAATAAAGCTCCTCTTGTGTGATTACATCCTCGGTGACTCTGTCTCTCTGTCCGGTGGGACTACGGGAGATCCGGCTCTAACAATAGTCTCTTCTGAAATATAATGTTTCTCTCTCTAGTTTCTCATTTCAACCAAAGACAAATTATAGGACCGATTTATTTACAAAATAAGTTTTACTTGCATTATATTTGGCCTGATTATTTGTATTAAGTCCAAAAAGCATATTAATAATTATTGGCCATATAGTCTCTTTTTAAATGGGCTTTGCTAGAATTTTTTTTATAAGGAATACCAGATTAGACTTTTGAGGCTGGAAAGCCACACTAAGAATTTGCCATCAGATTATCTGCAATACCTGTATGAGTTGGGTGAATTTCGTTTTTCTCTTGGTCCCCAAATAACTTGGGCTTCCTGAGAAAGTGACATTCTTTGCTTATCTACATGTCAGGAAACCTTGTAAAGGAGAAATTACCAGTCTAGTCTTTCCAGAGTTCTTTGTATAGGCTCCAAAATGTCAACCTTAATTCCTCAAAGTAGTCTAGGCATATCTGAAAATATACCATTCCAGTCAAAGCCTTGGTAAAATAACCAGTGTCTCCAGTTGTGTCCAACTATAAGAGAAATCAGATTTTTATTGAGCTTATGCAAATAATTATTGCTATAAATTAAGAATACTAAAAAATTGTTTCCAAATTTTAGGGAAATCAGATAGAAAGAAAAATGCTTCAAATTTAGTTTACAAAACTGTAGTTTACCCAATCTGTTGTAAGCTATAAATAGCTCAGAAGAAGAAAAAAGTTTTCTTGACTTTTGGAAAAAAAAATCAGCAATGTTAAAAAAGTCACGAAAATATTATGTCAGTCCTCTATTAGTTTAGTCTCATGTTATTAATTTTTGTTCTGCTTGAGGCTGGGTTAGCAATCTTCATGAATGCATCATATTTTTAAATTAAAGTCTTAGAATTTTTCCTAGGCCAAATGGTATCATCTCCAAAGTTATCAGAAACCTGTATTTAAGAGTACTTGTCAGAGTCCTTTCCATACATTTTTTTAAAGAAGTAAATTTTTGGACTGTAGCCAGTAGAAACTTCTTTTTGAGAAGAAGCAAAGTAAAACAATAATTGTAGATGACAAAAAGTCTTACTTAGAATAGTCATGGTTAAAGAAACAATTGACAAAGACATTTGGTGATTTTTGTGGCATGCAGCAATTTAGCATATAACTATCATTATTACTGATACTATATTTCAAGTCATATCAGAATTATAGGAATTTCATACTATTTTAAAACACATATTTATAATACACTCATAAAATTATAACCCAAGGAAAGTTAAACACCATTTCATACTTGGTAGTGTAACAGAGAAAATGGCCTGAAATCTTTTTACAATTTTACCATTTTCTTGCTTTCCCAACTTCCTAAATCCATTCAGTTTTATCCATCATTCTTATATTTCTTCAACTTAAAACAATCATTAAAACATTCATACTAAACAAAATTACTTTCCTTTAACAAAAACCACATTTCTATGCCTTCTTGTAACCTTTTTAAACTAAAATACACATCCTATCTTTCTTATATGCTTGCATACATAATTGTTTATCGTATATCTAGTCACTTTAACAACATTGTCATCTCTTAAGTAATCCTTATTTTTCAGAGAAAAACCTAAGTGATTTTAATTATGTATCATATATAGAGCACAGGATATCAGGCAATGTCTGGAGAATTTAATCTATTTTTTAGCATAGCCAAGAGGCATAGCTTGGCAAGGGAGGAGGGGCCTGGTGTCCACAGGCTTCACCATGGCCTAAAGGTTTAAATCCAAAGACACAAGCTCACAGGAAAGTTAAGAAAATATCAAAAGTACTACAGAAGCAGTAGTTTTATGACCTTAAACCAACTAGCTGAGATAGAATAAACTTGCCTGACTGGTATATGCAGGAAAAAAATGTCTAAGTTAAATTTTGAAGAACTTTTTATTTTATTTTACCTACAGTTTTAAAACTATTTTAATTACCAAAGATTACTAAAGTCACATGAACTTGAAAAACATTTAGGCTAGTTATGAATATTTAATTTATAAGTACTAATATTTTAAAGTTTATTTGGTACCACATGGAGACAATAAACACATGTATAGACATATACATCTACGTAGACACAACATATGTAGACACAACATATGCCATTCACATGTATACACAAACACTTTATAGTTTTGATTTTAGAATTTTAGCCCTAAGACAAGTAAAACTAGTTTAAAATAACAGTTAAATTCAAACTATGATTTTGAGAATGGAAAAGGTTAAAGTTTATCTGGAGAAGCCCTTGAGTTTTAGAGAAAATAGGCAGCAAATTTATATCTTAAAGCAGAGAAAGAGAGAGAAGGAGAGAATTTAAGCTTTTTTTTTTTTTTTTTAATGAAGAGGTTTGGGTGTATCAGAGGAAGATTAACAATAGATGTCAAAGTAACACAAAATCTTACAAATTTATCTTCGGATTTTATAAAAAGACATACAGATGAGCTTAGACAAAATTCAGAAATTACTATAAAATAACCAGCTAAATATTAGAATGTCGTATCTTGGCTTTCACAATGCACTTCCTTACAAACACATTTCTCAGTGTTTAAGCACACCCTTTTTTATTGAATGTGCAAAGTACTGAGTAACCTCCTGTAGTTAGCTCCCTCTAACATTGCATTTTTACCTAGCTATGACACACACTAAAGTTAAATTGTCTCATAATACAAAATAATTTCTGGAATCCCCAAAAGCCAAAGAGATCAAGTAATGTAATGCAACACAAAAGAGAGACTCACAAAAGCCAAGGAATCTATATACTTACCTTGGGTGTCCATAAGGAAAAATGGAAATTTCTCCCCCAAAAAGGAGTGTGTGTTGTCTTTTCTGTTTTTCTTAAGGAATCTCAGGCTGTTAGAAAAATATTTTTAGGTGCCCTCATGTGGCATTGAATGAGGGTGGCAAGAGAAAGGGGAGAAAGACAGAAGTAAATGTAGAAACAGACAAAGGGAGTGTATGTGTATATGAGTAGCAGGGGACTGAGAAGAAAAGAAATCAGTCCACTGAGAAAATCTCTACAGAGAGAACAGAGGCCTCCAATATATATATGTATATATATATATATATATATATATATATATATATATATGTGTGTGTGTGTATTTCTACATATGTATAAAGCTTAAATTAATTAAGCCAACTTTTACATATAAAGCTCTTACATTATCAGATTTTAGCTGGAACAAATAGCTGTTTTTGACTTTTGAGTTCTTTTAACTAAAGGTACTCATCCCAGTGAAAACCAGGGTGGTGACTTTACCAAGGACATATAATTTGACTCCAAAGAGGTAGAAAGCAGTTTTTTTACAGATTCAGAATAGCCCAAAAAGAGGAGCTCTAAGAAAGGAAAGTTTTGCTAGCCACAAACACAGTATAACCCACATTTCTGTGTAGCCATATTTTCTAGGGTCTCAGCTTTTCAGCTGACCATCTACACACAAATGTCCAGAAATCTTATGTGCTCTCCACAGATGGAAGACAGGCAATCAAAAAAGTTGTCCAAAGGAAAGGGATCAATGACAAATGAGTACCTCCAAAAAGTCAAAAGTTATATGAACATCAAACTATAACAGCCCCATTCCCTGACCAGGAATCAAACCTGGGCTGCTGTGGTAAGAACAAAGAATTTTAACCACTGGCCCTTGTTATTGTTCCTACAGGAATAGATATTCCTGCAAGGGTAGCATACAAAGAATTTTTTCTTTGTTTTAGGTAAGATTTTTGCTCTTTAATTTTCTAAAGAGAATTTTTAAGGTCAGTCATAACACTATTATGTGGCTTTCTTTTCAATTTGATCTTCCCATAAATACATATAAGGCGAGTATTTAGAATACAAGATATTAAAAATCCATTTTTTTTTTTAACTTTAGGAGTCTTTGTAATTCAAAGGATCCATCTTTTGGCCCTTAATTTTCAACGATTAACCAATTCCAAAGCAACTAAATTCAATAGCTTTTTCAAAGGAGCTGTTATCCCAAAGATCCCCTCATGTTCCCAGAAATAGGCTAAGATAGCAAAAGGTTCTTGTTGCCACAGTTTAGGATCATGTTTGAACCCACAAATTAGGGAAGCGGCCGCCAGTCACAGACCAGTTAATCTGTGACACTGGGTAGACCTTCCTGGGATTGGACTTTTCCGGCACTTAACCAGGCAAAAAGGTTTGAGAGGACAAAAGCCCCCTATTGAAGGACCTTCTTATGACAAACATTCCTAAGAGCTTGACACATTCAGAACAAAAAAACTCTTGGGATCCCAGCCTTTTTCACATTGGCCACCGGACATAACTCAAAAATTGCATCCCCTGGACAGTAGAGACCAAGAGACCTTGCTCCCACTTAGTCACAAATCAAGCTCTCAAGGACATAAAATGAGAGAGAGCCTCATCGGGTATCCCTCTTTATGAACAACACAGAAAGACAAAGACAACGGAAAAGACTTCTGGAAGCAAAAGTTGAAGCTTTTGACTGTATTAACTGAATGACTGCTTCTTCATATAGTATTGGGGCAACTCTGGGCAGTTATTTAATATCTCTGTGTCTCAGTTTCCCCATGTATATGGGTAATAATTACAGTCCTGCTTCATAGGTTAAATTACAAAATTATATATACTTTTCCACATAGCACCTGACTTATGGTAGTTGCTCAATATTAGCTGCTATCACCCATGTTATTTACTTGTTTCCTCTACACGCAGCCAGGTCTTACACCAGAGGGGTAGATATTAGCATTTAAAGAGTATCTTTAAACATTTACACATCTTTCAATCTTCAGTAATATGAAGCCATCTAAACAAATGATTAGAAAAGAGGAAAAACCAGATATATTGACCATTTAATTGATTAGCATACAGAAATTATAGGAAAAATAACTACTCTGCAAATAAATTAAAGCACATTGTTCCATTTAGATCAATTTCATTCACTAGCAATAGAGAAATGATACATTCAAGTGCTTATTCATTTATTCATTCAGTCACTTAATATGAATTAAGAGAGAACCATCTTCTGGGGCCTCCTCCTCTAGGTAGTTAGAGAATACAAAAATGAATAGGTCTTAGCTCATAACATCATGGAATCCAGAGGCAAACACAAAAGGCTGCTTTCAAAACAATCCAGGAAGTGCAATGAGAAATATACACAGAATATTATAGGAATGACCCACTTGGGAAGATTACAGAATGTCTCTTAGAGGAAGAGGTAGGTGAACCTAGTGGGAGTTAGAGAGTGGACAAGGTGAAGAGTGCCTGTAAACATAGAAGAAGGTTGAAATGAAGTCATTGAGGTGAGAGACACCGTGCCTTGTGCAGAGAACTCCAAGAAAGTTCACATTAATAGAGTGAAAACTGTGTGACTGAAGGAACAGGAGATTAGTTTGGGGAAGTGAGCAGGGGTCAGGTTACAGGAGGTTTGCTCTGTTATGCTAAAGGACATGGCTTGCTTTTTATCATGATGACAGTGGGCAGCCTTTCAAAGTTACCAACAAGAGAGTGACATGATGAGACTTGTTTTTTGAACAGATTATTTTGACAGGTGTAAATATATGATGCTCTGGGTGGTGGTTTGCATGAAGGGTAAAGGATGCAAAAAGAAGAGAAAGGAGTTATTGCACTAGTCAGAGGAAAACTTTAGGTTAACTCGCGGAATCTTGGCAAAAATTGTGAGGCAGAAATAACGCCACTCATTATGACAATCTAAGGGGAAAAACACAAAACTGTGACTATCAATTAAATAACAGTAAACCACCCAAATGAGAGGAATTCAGACAAACATATGCCTTGTTAATGAAGCATGCATTCAGGGATGTGGTAGCTACCAAAAGAAAAGAGTGTGGCTCACAACCCAGATCTATCTAAAAGCACTATAGACAGCTAGCGCCCTTCGAAGCTACTCTTGTGTGAATCAACTCAACATGCTCAGCGTGGTGACTTAGGTGTCTCACTGAGAGTTTCTCCACCTCAGCACTGGTGGCAATTTGAGCCGGTTTATTCTTTGCTGTAGAGGACTTCCCTGTGCATGGTAGGACATGTAGCAGCAGCCCAGGTCTCTATCTACTTGATGCCAAGAGCATCCTCCCAGTTTCAACAGGCAGCAATGTCTTCAGACATGGCCGAATGTCCCCGGGGGAACAAAATAGCCCTCAATTGAGATCCCCTGGTCTAATTCATCTTGAAAAGTGCTAGAAAATTCTAGCTGCCCCAGTCCACACTGTACCCAGTTTACTCCAAAAATTCTATGGGATGTGGTCGTGTATGTGTGTGTGTGTGTATGTGTGCGAGTATGCACTTATTAGGGAGCAGCGGGGGTCACAGGAGAGCACGACTGGTCTCATAAAGAACCTGTCTCTGTACGATAAACATCTGCAGCCATTCTAGCTCCTCTCCCTCAGACAGGTTTATTTATAACTGAACAAGTCACATTACAAAAAAAAAAAAATCTTCTGATTTACATTCTTTTTATAATCAAAGGTATTATTTCCTGGAAATAAAATAATGTATGACTTGTCAGTAGCAACATATTTAGAAATTGTTCCGAAAAGTCCACCACATGAGGATGAATTACTAGATTGCCTATGCAATGTCTAATTTCTTAAAGCAGAATCTCTGAATCCAGAGCCTTTCTTTAGTGGAATAGTAATATAATGGTGTGGTTTTCTGATATTTCTATTAATGTTACTACAACTAAGCAGTGCATGTCCTAGAAAATTCCCAGGAGAGAAATTTGAGTTGCTCTTAACTGACCTTCTGACACTTCAGCTCCGCTGGTGGGCTCCTGTGGTTATAGCCATGGAAACTCTGATCGATGCATTCAGCAGTGAGGTTGATTATTAAATTCCCTAGAGATTGTACTAAAACTCCTAGAAGATGACCACAAATCCCATCTACCCATAGCAAGGTATGATTACTAAATAAGTTCACAGAGCCATAAGCTGCCTTAATAGCTTTATCATTCAGAATACAAAAAAAAAAAAGGTTGGTTTTCCACCAATCTCTGTATTTCTCTGTGCATATCTAGAACATTATAGTCATTTCAGGTGCCACGTTTTAAGAAGGAAATTAAAATATTACAGCATGTCCAGAGGAGAATCACCAGAATAGTGAGGGTCCTGGTAGGTATGCTTGGGATTCATCAAGTTTGATTATTAATATTGACATCATAAGCACTTGGAAAATCTTATTTAGCAGCATAGAAAATTTGTGATAGCCAGGAATATTGCCATATGGCTCCTCAAAATATAGTTGATAAAATTCCAACTGTACAAAGAAAATATAATTTGATGCAAAAAAGTAGCAGAATAGCACACAATTGAAATGTAGTAGTTAACGAATGTTAGCATCTCAAAATATTTTATGTGTGGGTGGAGTGAGCATGTTTGGTGTTTTTTAACCAGGTTTTTAACATGTCTCTTGCACCCCCTCAAACAGGCTTGCTACTGACTGTTGTGAATTTCACTCTAAGCTCACCTCATTATTATTGTTGTTAACAATACTGAACACCAACTGACAGCAACCCACATAAATAGCAAAGAAGCCAGTGCTAACCCTGCCCCGTGGGCTTGCAGGCTTCGTCCTGAACCTAGATACAATCTGCATTATGCAACAGACAGTCAATACAAGGGATTTTTAAAGCCTCAAGAAAACAAATATCACAACATAGGTTTTGCTGTTTCTAAATTTCATTTAAATTAAACATTTAAGCATGCAGAACAGCTCTACAGTAGTATGTATTTCAGCATTGTTTTACAGGAAAGGTTTTTGTTTTTAATGATAGGTATAAAAATCTTTCCTAGCTGAATTGCAAAGTTATCCAAGTCAAAACTCTAAGTGAGTGCTTTATGTGAAGTACACTAAAAACTCTGTAACAATCATGAAATAATAGTTTGTCTAAAAAATGTATAAGTACAAACAAGGATATATAAACACGGAATAGATTATATTCATACATAAAATTGTAACTTCAATTTTACCTTTTCTAGATGATTCACACTAAATGTGTCTATCTCACTGAAATGTTTGCAAATACTATGATTTTTAATTTCTTCCTCTTAGGCTTATGTAACTTTGATATTCATAGTATATTTTTATTGTGCAATATTTTTCCCTCATCGATAGAAAAAATATCTACAGGAATATTTTAAATATTATTCTTACTGGGTCTGGTGGCTTATACCTGTAATCCCAGCACTTTAAGAGGCTAAGGCAGGAGGATTGCTTGAGGACAGGACCTTGAGGCCAGACTAGGCAACGTAGCAAGACTCTGTCTCCACAAACAAAAAAAAAAAATTAAAAAATTAACTGGGCACAGTGGTGCATTGCTGTTGTCCCTGCTATTCAGGAAGGTTGAGTCAGAAGGATCCCTTGAGTGCAAGAGTTCTAGGCTCCAGTGAGCTTTGATCACACTACTGCACTCTAGACTGGGTGACAACGTAAGATGCTGTCTATTAAAAGAATAATAATGATAAAAAATTCTCCTCTCCCTCCTTTTGAATTTAAAACCTTTTAAAAACTATTTGAATATGTTGAAATAAAAAACACTTTAAATTATAAATCTTACTTGATCTGAAAGACTTTTATTTAATATAAATGCAAGCCAGAGGGAAATAAGAAATACAAAAATATTATATTATCAAATATGCAATTTGCAATAGAGTTCCTTTATTAAAATCACCAATTATTATTTTACATAAAATTTAATTGAGGTCATTACCCTACTGGCAAGTTATTTCAAAATTTCCCTCTTATAATAAGATTTGTTACTGTAGCATTTTCCACATCAATGCGTCTTTCATATCTATATACTTTTTATATCTATTTGTAAAGATAATAGGTATCACCCATAATTTGATTGAATTATAATCAAGTTATATATTTAAATGCCTGCCAAGGAAATGTGTTCTTTCTGTTTCCTCGCTGTTAACAATGTCGACAACATGGGGAAGCCAAAATATCCACACATTCTAAACAAATGAAACAGGTATTCTAACCATGTTCTGGGAGAAACATTTCCTCAGAATATGTGAAACGTTAACATTATGACACATTATGCACCATTAAATACAAATACCAACTTTACTCTCGTTTAGAGAGAAGTTATGTCCTGCCAAGGACCACTTGCCTGTATGAAACTCTATTGTTTCACTGACCTTGATCATCTATTGATTGATTCAGATAATTTAAGATAAACTAGTAGTTTATATGATCCATGATCAAAATTACATAGGCCCCATCCTGTAAGAGATAAAAGTCCATTAAAGAGAGCTTTCCTATAAATAAGCGGTTACAATGATGTGGTTAACATTGTTGAGAGACAAAAGCTCATAGAAAACATCAAGAACCACCTCCTATGTAGTTCAAAAAGTGGATTTTTTAATTTTTTTTTTTTATTTTTAGGTAGAGACAGGGTCTCACTTTTGCTCAGGCTGGTCTCAAACTCCTGACCTCAAGGGATCTTCCAGCCTCAGCTTTTCAGAGAGCTAGGATTACAGGCGTGAGCCACTGTGCCTGGACTCAAAAAATGGATATTTTAAGAGACATGTTAGTATTAAATAACAGATCGTTGGTAAAAAATATACATTTTTCTTTTTACCTAAGATGTTTGCTTAAGAAAAGGTGAGAGCAATGTGAAGTTATGTATAAGGAATTCTACTTTCCCATCAACATCTATTTTAAAGTGGCAACTTTATTTCCATGATAGTCTATGTGCCTCTTAAATGAGAAAATAAATGCATTCAGAGAAATAAGACAACAGTAGAATGAGCATACTAAATTCTATAATTGGTATTCTCTTGTGGCACCTTCAAGCTATTTTCAGAAACTTCTCAATTCTGGATATTTATCCTGTGCTTTGATGCCCTATTTCTTTTATCTTTCATCTCCATTCAGCTTGTTCCACATTTGTATCCACATGAGAACTACTGGCATTGTGCCTGACTCAAAAGAAAATTTGCAATAAATGTTAATTATTATTGTTATTACTACTATTATTATGTTAATTCCTAAAAAGTCAGGGGCTCAATTTCACATGCTACCAGTAAATATACACTTCTAACAGAAGATCTATGAACTTACAGCTAATTTTGATAATAGATATCTATTCCATTTTATTAGATTTACAGATAAGGAAATTTAGGCATAGAATGAATTAGTAAAATGACTGGATCAAGGTCCAACAGTTAATTGTTTCATTACGATACAGTACTCCCAAATGAATAACACAGAATAGAGAGTATAAGCTTCTGAATAACAGTCATGTGTTTATTACATTATTAATCAATGAATTTACTTCTCTACGTGCCTTGCTAGCCAGAATATTCTTAAAGTTTAAAATTCTGAATAAGATTATGTGGGTTACTCATTCAGATCTATAAATTTTATTTTATTTTTTGCTTTGTATTATTTTTTATTTCAAAATATTAAGGGAATACAAATGTTTTTGTTACATGGATATGTTATATAATGTTAAAGTGGGGGCTTTTGGTGTGCCTATAATCAGAATAGTGTTCATTGTACCTGATAGATAAATGTTTACCCCTCAGCCCCTCCCAACCTTCCCCTTCTTGGTTTCCAATATCCTTTACAACTTTTTGTATCCATATGAGCCCATCATTTAGCTCCCAATTATTAGAAGGTATAGGTGGGGTTTGTTTTCCCATTCCTGAGACATTTTGCTTAGGATAATGGTCTCCAGTTTCATTCAAGTTGCCACAGAAGACATTATTTCATTTCTTTTCATGGCTGAAAGGTACTCCATGG
The DNA here is from genome assembly GCA_963574435.1 of Cheirogaleus major. Taxonomy (NCBI): domain Eukaryota; kingdom Metazoa; phylum Chordata; class Mammalia; order Primates; family Cheirogaleidae; genus Cheirogaleus; species Cheirogaleus major. Next base: position 25,885 of record CAUYPO010041232.1, on the reverse strand, counting down.
TGAATATATATATATATATACACATACACTATATATATACATACTATATATACACATACTATATATACGCACACACTATATATATGTATGTATGTGTGTGTATATATATACACATATATATACATATACATATACATATATATGTATATATATATATGAGCCATGTTTTCTTTATCCACTCATGAATTGATGGGAACTTAGGCTGAGTCCACATCTTTGTGACTGTAAATTGTGCTGCAATAAACATTCTAGTGCAAGTGTCTTTTTGACAAAATGACTTATTTTCCTTTAGGTAGATGTCCAGTAGTGGTATTGCTGAGTCGAATGATAAGTCTACATTTATTTCTTTAAGGAATTTCCATACTCTTTTCCATAGGGGTGGCATTAATTTGCAGTCTTACCAACAATGTATAAGCATTCCTTTCTCCCTGTGTTCACGCCAGCATCTATTGTTTTTTTGATTTTTTAATAATGGCCATTTTGACAGGAGTAAGGTGATATCTCATTGTGGTTTTAATTTGCATTTTCCTGATGATTACTGATGCTGAGCATTTTTCAAAATATATTTCTTGGCCATTTGTCTATCTTCTTTCAAAAAAACTACAGTTCATGTCTTTTGTCCACTTTTTAATGGGGTTGTTTGGGGTTTTTCTTCTGATTTTAGTTCTTTGTAGGTTCTGCATATTAGCCCTTTATTGGTTATATACTTTGCAAATATTTTCTCCTATTCTGTAGGTTGTCTATTTGCTCTATTGATTATTTCCTTTGCTGTGCAGAAGCTTTTTAATTTAACTAAGTCCGTTCATTTATTTTTGTTGTTGCTATATTTGCTTTTGGGCTCTTACTTAAAAATTCTTTGCCTAGACCAATTTCTACAGGGTTTTCTCTACATTTTCTTCTAGAATTTTTATGGTTTAATGCCTTACACTTTTAAGTCTTTTATCCATTGTGAATTAATTTTTGTATATGGTGAAAGATGTGGGTCCTGTTTCATTGTTCTGCATGTGGCTATCCAGTTTTCCTACCACCATTTATTGAATAGGGATTCCTTTCCCCAGTGTATGTTGTTGTCTGCTTTGTCTAAGATCACTTGATTATAGGCAGATGGTTTTATTTCAGGGTTCTGTAATCTGCTCCATTGGTCTATGTCTCTACTTTTATACCAGTATGATGCTGTTTTGGTTATTATAATTTTGTACTGTAATTTGAAGTCAGGTATTGTGATATCTCCAGCTTTGCTCTTTTTGCTTAAGATTGTTTTGGCTATTCAGGCTCTTTTTTGGTTCCAAATGAAGTATAGAATTATTTTTTTTTAGATATGCAAAATATGGTGTTGGTATTTTGAAGGGGATTGTGCTGAATCTGTAAATCACTTTAGACAGTATGGACATTTTCATGATGGACATTTTCCACCAATCCATGAACATGGGATGTATATCCATTTGTTTGTGTTATCTATGATTTATTTCATCAGTGTTTCATAGTTCTCTCCAGAGATCTTTCATCTCCTGGTTAAGTATATTCCTAGGTATTTCATTTTCTTTGTAGCTATTGTAAATGGTATCGATTTCACTCTCAACTTGACTATTAATTGGTATATAGAAATGCTACTGACTTGTGTACAATGATTTTGTAACCTAAGTTGATGCTGAATTTATCGATCCTTGGAGTCTTTTGGTGGAGTCTTCAGGGTGGACAATCTCCTTGTGGAGTTATGGGTTCCTCATGCTGCTGTTGGAAGATCAGGTGGGGGACTGGCATTGCTGGGGATGCTCTGCCAGTTCACCCCATAGTTGTAACAGTGTCAGTACTATCAGAGATTCATGGGTGGGGCTGCCTGGCCAGGCAGCAGCATGGGAACTATTGGGGCAGAGCTGTGTGGCCGAGTGGTATCATGGGGTTCACAGGGGCAGGGCCACAAGGCTAGGCCTTTGGGCTGCTGGGGCTCTCCCTCTACCCATGTCTTACAAAGGTGGTCTCTGAAGGGCTTCTCAGGTGGTGTCTGTGGCACTCATTTTGCTCATAACCCCTGTGGGGAGGGACACTCAGCTCCCAGTCATGGAGCCTGTGAGAGCATCTGCTCTCCCTGTTCCCACCCTGGCCTGGCCTGAGTGATACAGAGGTGGCTAAAGCAAAGCTGACCCTGTGTGGACCTGGTGCTCTGAACCTGAGAACTCAGAATGGCATCAGTTGCAGCAACCTGGGAATGGAAGCCATCAGGTACCTGCTGTTCCTGCTGTCCAGTGAAATGTCACTGCACAGACTCCAAGCAGCTCCCTCATCAGTCTGGAAGTCTGCAGTGGTTGTGGGGGCACCCTCACAGTTCAGGCCACAATATCCACCAAAGGTGGGAACATGGAGCCCCAGGGTTCTCTCCTCTCATCCTTCCCCACACGTGGATACCTCCTTCAGTTACCTTTTGATCTTGCCGAGTGGATCACCATGTAACCTTCTTCACCTGAATGTCCCCTGTCACTTCTCTGATGAATCACAATGCTCTCTCCAAGATCCACCTGCAACTTTTGATCTTCTCCTTGAGAGAGTCATGCGCGGGCTGATTCTAGTCTGCAATCTTGCCCCCTTTCCTGAATTTTAAATGCTATTACAAAGAAATTATACCCTATTTAAATAGTTTCTAGATCCTATGAATTAAGCATTAAAAGAACTGAGAAGGTATGAAGAGTTTAACACTTGAATATGTAAATATATAATATGTAAAGTTTACATACTTCTTAAAGTTTGTCAGTATATTTTGATTTTTAACTATTAATATAAATAATTGTTCCACTTTGTCGTGTTGAGTAACTCCTATTGGCTAGATTTTTGATGTGCATATGAATCTCATTGATTCTTGGTAGTAGACTCAGAAAAGATATGTTAAAAAGGATTCTAAAGTGGAGACTAGACAAAGTGTAAAAGAATTTCATGATCACTTAATGGGTAGAGGAGAGAGAGTGTTGGTAAAACTTTTATGATTTGCCATTCTTAGTTAATAAAAATAAAGGAATAAAATTATTATTACAATATGTTTTCTGTCCATTAACCAAATCTTATTGTCTTAAACTTACATTTGCCTTTTATGATAACTATCTTCTTCAGGTCATGAGTGCATTTGTTGATTTATTTATTTTGAAAATTATTTTAGAAAATCATGCAATCAGACTTTTTATTTGAATTTATAGGACACATTGGAAGGGAGCTTGTATATATTGAGTATCTATTATATGTAGATTCTTATTTACATACTATTTAATTTAATTCTCAATAAATCCAATTAAGTAGGTATTATTTTACTCTTTTTTCACAAGAGATAACAGGTTCTAAAATATTAGTTAATCCTCCCAATATTTTAGATAATTAAGTGGAAGAAGCAGAATTTAAATTCAATTTGTCTGATTAGAAGCCAGTGCCTTGTCTACTCTGTATCTTTCTGCAGCATATAAATTGATATTAAAACATTGGCAAGTGTTGTGATTCTTAACTAACTCTCCAGCCTATGTTCTTGGACTGTGCCCTCACTTATCCCAAATGTTTCGACACCTCACTCTGGCTACGGGTATCTAAACATTTCAAACTTGCCACGGCATTGTCATTGTGGCCACTGTTCTTTCTGCCTGGAATGTACTTCCCTCTGGTATCTGCATGACTTTCCCATCTCCTTCAGGTTTCTGCACAAACATGCTGCCATTTCAGGGAGATCTGCTCTGTCTACCTTCTTTGTCGTGTTTTACTATCTCTGTAGTACTTACCTGGCAAATATACAGTCCTCATTATTCACAAATCCTGTATTATCAAGTTCACCTGATGGCTAAAATTACTTGTAACCCTCAAATCAATACTTGTGTCATTTTTGCCTTCATTCAGAAGTGTGCAGAGTGGCAACAAATTTTTGTCACTCAACGTGCACATTCCCAGCTGAGGTTGAATGCAGATGGTGATGTTCTGCCTTTTTGTTTCAGCTCTCAAGTGTCCTTTTCATGGTATCTGTAGTGGCATGTTTTTTCACATTTTTGGGCTTTTTGGGGTGATTTTGCTGTTTAAAGTGGCCCTCAAGCATAGTGCTCAACTATTCCTAAGTACAAGAATGCTGAGATGTGCATCAGGGAAAAAATCCATGTGTTAAACAACCTTGCTCAGGCATGAGTTATAGTGCTGTTGGCCATGAGTTCAATTTTAATGAGTAAACAATAAGGAATCTTTAAACAAAAACATACATAAAACAAGGTTATATACTGTTATAACCACAGGCTTGAAGGAACCTAAACCTGTATTTATCTTAGGAGCAATTGATCAGTAGTTGTTGAGTCAGTGTTTGCAGCAACTTTACAGAACATAACTACTACAAATAATGAGAATCAACTGTAATTTTGTTTACTATGTATTGTCCGTCTATTCCCACTAGAATGTAAGCTCCCTGAGAACAGAATTGCGTTTTTTTCTTATTTTGTTCATTGCTATATCCCAGGATTTGAGATATAATAGGAGGTGAATGAATATTTAATATATAAATATGTGAAGCAATTATTATAAATGATGAATGGATAAGTAGTGAATTATTGCAAAATGTCTAAATATAAAAATAAATACACCTTGAATAATGAATACATAAATGAACCAATTATGACCTATGTGCTGATCCGGTTTTAATGCTAGTTTCATAGGACTCAAAGATAAATAAGATATGGGTTTTGCTCTTGAGGTTTTCATAATTAATACAATCAGCTTAAATACTTGAGGAAGCAAGTCATCCTTCACTCTCCAATCTGTCAGGTGTGTTTCATTTCCATTTAAAAAACTGAATGTTGATTTTGTGAATCTTCCTAAGATGATATATATAAGATCGTCTTTAACATCTTCATTTAGTAAAAGAACATAAACTTAAATTTAAAATGTCTGAATGTTTTCCTCTTTATCCATTACTGTTATAAATGTAGTGATGTATAACTTTATAAATACACAGTTATTCTAAGGCTTATATGCTCTTTACCGACCACTTGGGCAATATCATATTGATGCTTATTAGCTGTGTCTTCTGAAGTGATCTAACCTCTTTGTGTTTCAGTTTGCTTCTCTGTTAAATGGGGAAAACAATAACACCTCACCTTCAGGATTCAATTAGTATATATAAATCCCTTATAATATTATGTATTGTGTTAATTATTAGAATACTATCTGCATGGAAAAAACCATACATTTCTGAAGTTTAAAGTTAAAGAAAAGATAAATGGCAGTATATACTGAGTGGAAGACACATGGTTCTAAATTTAATTTCCTGGAACATTTCAGGAGAGTCCAATGTACAAATTTTGTTACATTTTTTTTTTTGTATTTAGTTTAGAATAAGTTTTATTAGAACTTCATAATTTTGTATGAACATATGCAAATGTGCTCAGATGTTCCATTTCAGTAGTTACATTATTATATGTAAATTGAGAATGATTACTATGAATATCCATTTTCCTTCAAAACCTATCAGCATGAATTTTACATTTTTAAGCAAAAGTGAATTATGCTAATGTATTAACTCTCGAGGTACTGTCCATTCCTTTAATTTTCCTTTCAAATTTATGTAATGTTAACATAATAAAAAGTTCTTTGTAATTTAAATGTATACTTATTTGCTTTGTTTGTGTTCCACTTCAGTAGAAGTAAGACACTCAATTCCCTAAAGACCTCTCCTGTCTCCAGTGTAGTGAAAGGTACACTAACTTAGTTCAGGTTGCTACAACAAAATATCATAGACTGCGTGGCTTAAACAGAAAGAAAAAATATTTCTCACAGTTCTGGATCAGGGAAGTCCAAGATCAAAGTGCCAGCAAATTTGGTATATGGCGAGGGACCTCTTCCTCCTTTATAGATAACCACCTCGTAGACATAGCCTTGCATAGTGGACAGAGATATCTCTCTAGTGTCTCTTCTTATGAGAGCACTAATATCATCTATGAAGACTCTACCCTCATAACCTAATCTCCTCCCAAAGGCCCCACCTCTAAAGATTATCACATTAGGGATTAGGGCTTCATCATATGAGTTTTAGGGGATGCAAATGTTCAGTCTATGACATATGCTCTGATGATATAAGTCACATTTCTATGACTGATGTATTCTAATAAAACGCTTTCATTCTCCAGCCTTTCTTACATGATGCAGATTTGTAACTAAGGCTCTTTTTATAGGTATCTGATTATTCCTTTCCATTTCTCTCCCATCCAAGTTTCCCTTGTTAAAAACTATTTACTTGACAGACTATATTATATTATTTGTTTAAACCTTCATTCCTGTTTTTTTTCAGTAATGTTTGTGAACGGTAAAAAGAAACAATGTTCTAGGCCAAGAGTCCCAACACTTCTAATGATATTATTCATGAAAACTGTACATATTAAAGTAAAACTAATCTGGTATGTGGGATAAAAACTCTCTCTTAGCTTTATTCCATAAAATGAAGGTATATCTTCAAATTTGTGCTGACAATAAATTTCTAATATTGTCTCCTAACTTTGGTGACTATGATTTTTCTTCTTCCTAATGCCCTCATTTTTTCTTTTTCTTTGTGTTTTTTCAGAAAGTGGGAGCTAAAGTGGTGGTGGTATGGTGCTTATGCTACTTCAGAGTCATCTTTCTCTATTCTTGGTACTGAATTTTTAAAGACTGAGATTCTGTAAGGCTTTGAATTTTGGTAGAACTTGCTTATAAAGCTGTTTGGAGCCAGTGTCCTTTTTGAAGGCATGAGAGTAATTATTTTCAAGACAGATCCAACTAATTTAATAACTATTGGTCTATTCAGGTTTTTATTTATTTAATATTTATAAATAAATTTTGGCAATCTATATATTTTTTCTAAAGCACAGACCATTTCAAACAAGACTCAAAAATGTTTTTACATAAAGTAATCGTAGGTATTTTCATTTAATTTTTTTATTAATTGCCTCATTTCCATTCTTTACATTATTTATTTGAGGGTTTTTTTCTTTTGTACCTCTTGACCAGATTTGCTAGGGAGTTTCTATCTTGTAATTCCCTTTTATATTTTCTATCCATTAATTCCACTGTTTATTTTTTTACTTGATTTCTACAAATTCTTCTTTCAATGTACTGATTCTCTCCTTAGCTATGTCTACTTTACTGCTTAAGCCATTCAATAATATTTATTTCAATATTTATTTTTTTCATTCCAGAATTTGTTTGGGTTTATTTTTCAAATTTTATTTTTTCCATATATTGTTCTTATTTTATAGTTGTTATGATTATTTTATATTTTTAAACAATTTAAAGATTCTTATCATTTCTTTCAGATTAGTATCCCATCATATAAAGTTCTTCCAGTGTTAATTGTCTTGTTTATTATGATCACTGAATTGGACAACAGGACTTTTCTTATCCCTGTATAGTGAATGTGTCAGTACTCTGATGCTCTTGGCTCTTTGGAAAAGGGTCTCATTTCCAGAGAACCACCTTTGGCAGTGCTGAGACTTTGTGTTCTTTTAGCTATATGAAAATTGAACTCTCCAACCACTGAGGCTTATATCCACAGAATTAAATGCCCCAAATCACTGGGATTTAGTATATATGTCCCTCTTTGTTCAGTTTCCACTTCATTTTAAATAATATCCTATTAACTTGTATTCCTTTTGGATGCATGTGTGTGTGTGTATGTACATGTGCATGTACGTGTGTTAATAATTTGTTGTATGTTTGGAATGGGAAGAGGTTGGTCTATTTTAGTTCAGACTATTATATTTGCTCAATCTTCATTAACTTTGTGTTTGCCATTCTAAATTTCATACCCATCGGTAGGAGGGGAGATAGGAAATATCTTCTTTTTTCTCTTCACTATGTAATTCATTCAGCTCATAAATTTATGGTTCTCATATATAAAATGCTTAATCATAATCAAAATTAAAAATGAATCCATTAATAAATTTTCCAAAAGGAAATTGGAGGAGATAGAAAGCTGGACATTAAATGTTTGAAATTTAGTGATCAGAAAATTCTAAGCAGAATGACCCCTCATATTTAGCAGAATTAGATAACCTGTTACACAGAGAATTTTCTGATTTGAAGGGGATATCTTGTGTTAGAATCAAGAACAGGAGCACTTCTTAACATACAGTTGACCCTTGAACAACTTGAAGTTGTTTCCTTGAACTTCCTGGGTCCATTTATGGGTGCATTTTTTCCCCAATAAATACAGTGAGCACTTCATACATGTGAATTAGCATTCAGGAATGCAGAAACCTGCAGAAATGGAGGGCCAACTTTTCCACTTTTCCTATACTCAGATTCTGCAGGGATGGCTGCAGGACTTGAGTATGTGTGGATTTGGGGGTCCACTGGGGTCTTCAAACCAATCCCCTCCAGATATGGAAAGGAAACTACATTTGGAAAGAAATCTAAACTAAGGGTACACTTTCTTCATTTTCCTGGATCCAGTTGCATCCCTGTGATTTGCCCTTAGTTTGTAGCACTGTCAGCCCAGGCACACAGTCAGCTGTAAATGTCTATTCACCTCCACTTCTTCTATAAAGCAGAAATTCACACCCACTTTGGACTTACAAAAGGCACAACCTGGTAAACAGACACTTGTTTCCAGTCCCATTTATTCACCTCTAATCACAATGCCAGTCAGGTTTCAACTTTTTATTTTGCAGAGGAATAAATCACTTTTAGATTTAGCCATTATAATCTTTTTCAAATGAGAAAGTGGCAGAGCAGGGGAAACAGAGTAAAGAAAAAAATATCCCTTCAGATACATTTCCTATACTTATTCTTTCTATAATATAAGATAAACAAATGTATACATGTCCTTTGGGGGGAAAATAACTATGAAGGGGACAGCAGAAAACTCACTTATGTATATCTGTGGTTCCTGATGTCACCCTAATCAGAATTTCTATCAAAAATATTCAGGCCAATATCAAAATCATAGAAAATAGCTGCTTTTAATAGAGACTTTGGTGTTTAATCTTTTGAAGCATATGGGAAGCAAAGATATGCTATATGCAAAGTAAAATCCTCTGCTGTCTTTGAAAGTACCAAAGGAAACTTTTAAGTGCGCTCACCATTTTCATCTTTACAGATAAAATGTCTAGTAGGCAGGCTTATAGATGTCCATGGGTATTCTCTACCATTTAAATGTTTTTGAAATGAACAACAAAATAGTTATCTCTTTAAAAAGTCAAATAGCACTTTAAACTACCTCTATGTTATATACATAATTTAAATATCTGAGTTGATAATGATTATTCTCTGCAATATAGCCTGTGCATACATATACATATTAAGGCCACAATGCCTAAATTAATTACATAAAATCTATAGCTCGAGTACAAAAACTGACTCAATTAATTATAACTTGCATACTTACTCATAGAGGTATAAATTTTCTGCCATATGTTACAAAAGAACATGTTTAAACTTATTAAATAATTTCTTATTCTCATAAGTTTTTTTTTTAAAAAAACCTACATTTCAAATATAAATGCTCACATGCAACATATAAACTTCTTGATGATTATTTTTTGGAAAAATTAAAGAATCATATAACCAAAGCCCAAATTTCATTTTCTTGGAACATCTTTTATTATTAATAATCTTTTTTCTTCAAATTCAAGAAAAGTAGCTCTTAAGAGAATGTATTTAGTTATCTACATGGGCCATGGCAGAAAAGGGACAGAGAATGTGTACCCGTGTGCATGGAACATAAGGATGACCCAGCTCTTTTAAAATAAACTTCTCTAAGCTGAGTAGACAGTATTGGCAGAAACATAAAAGCATCTATTCTACCAACTGGCTATTGTGCAGTTATAAAAATGTATGTGGTAAACAAACAAAATTCCATTTTCCTGATTTCTACCAGTATTCAGTGTTCAATACTCAATGCTTTACCTCTCAAGGCCTTCTCATAAAGATTACAGAATGCTTCTACCTGCATAATCCTTGCTTTATTGGAGTGATTCTCAGACAGCAGGATGCACCACAAGCACCTGGAGGGCTTGTTAAAACACAGATTGCTCAGCCCCACACTCAGAATTTCTAATTCAGTATATCTGAAGTGAGGCCCAAAATTCGCATTTCTAACCATACTTCATATGTTGCTGACATTGCTGGCACAGGGACCATACTTTAAGAATCACTATGGATTTCACCCATGCAGAGCAGCTATAGCTTAGTAAACTTTCAAAAAGATCAGTTATGAAACTTTTTAAACTATTAAGATTTGTACCGTTAGATGTGTTAGAAGGAGCAGTGATCTGAGTTCTAATTTTTTTGGACTCACCAGAGGCGATTTCAAAGCCGAGTGGAATGAATTAAATGGATAGAAATTATAATCAATACAATACTCAGAACACAATAGGTGCTACATTGATCCATACAACTAAATCTAACCTAATCTTCATTCCACATTTATCTTTATCTGCAAATATTTCCTCAGTGAATAGGGAGAAAATCTGATGTAAAAATACATCATTTACTCTAAGGTCATCTCTTAATTGCCCTCTAAACTTGGCTCAATATTCCCAGATGACATCTTAAGATACTTTGTTTCAGAAAAAAGCAAAGTATAAATAAATTAAAAATAAATTGTATTCCCAGTTCTTTACCTACTGTCTACTTTCAGTCCCAAAGCAACTTATTAGAAGATATTTGTGAAATATGTAGTCTTTGAGAACTTTGCTTCAGTGGTTCTGAACTGTTAAGAGACAGCATCAGAAATGTGAGGCTTCCCATGGAGGGGTGGAGGTGAAGGCAACGCACCGAGAGACACAAGGTCTGTTTTCTATGTTGTCTTTGGCATTTGTCAGCATTGTCTGGTCTTGGGCAACTCTTTTAATCTCGAGCTAAACTCAGTTTCTTTATTTCTAAAATGGTACTAATAATTCCTAACACCATATCACTGAAAAAAAAATCAAATTAAATAGAGTCTTATTTTCTCATAAATAGAATTAACTTCAATCTAACATATTCTAATTAGAGTCTTATTTTCTTACAAATAGAATTAACTGCAATCTAACATATTCAGTGCTTTAAAAGGGTCAGATGGGTACCATTTTTATTAAGAGAAAAGTATCATTGGATCTCATTCTAATTCAATTATGTACCACTAGCATCGCCTTGGTTTTTTAAAATAATAGTGAATTATACCTTAGACTTGATTATTATATTGCCTGCTTTAAATCTTGATTTTTCTGTTGTTGTTGTTGTTGATCATATGTCAGTCTTACCCAGTTCTGTGAAGTCTAGTGTGCTTCCCCGTAAGAGACAATGTGAGATTTCACAACTTTTGATATCATTTGTGTCACTATTTAAAAACATTTATTAAATAAATTTACAAAATTTATTTGCTAGAACTATTATACTGTGGATGAACCAATGTTAACACTATTTAAATTCACATTAAAATGATATTTGGGAATGAAGGCCACATTTTCAGTGAGCTATACTGCCTTTTTCTCAGTGTGTTTGTGTGTGCGTGATTGCCCTTCTTGGTTGCAAACCCCAGTATAAATAGAGTGATTTTAGATTTCTTGTAGTAAATAATGTAGATATAGTAGGGGCAAAAGTGAAATATCTCACTAGGAAATAAAAGAGTCTTATAAAAAAGATCATCTGTCAAGAATGATGTCCTTTGTGTGCTCTTTGCCTCTGTTGATGACAAAGAAGTGGCAAGTCAGTGCTTCTGAATGATGATGCTGAAAGCAAGGAAATAACTGCACAGGTGAACTTTGAGCAACGTGTCTGCAACATTTCTCTTTCCACAACGAGAAGCCTTATTAAAGGCAGAGCTTATTATCCATCTCAGACAGTATTTAAAAATAAATATGGTTAACTGTAAATGTCAGCTCAAAAATTCTTCATATATATATATAAAATACATTGTTCAAATTAAAGATGAAGTATGACTATATCATCTCATGTTTTCCTTTTAAGCTCTTCCTGAGCTTTAGCCTTTTTCAAGCATTGGTTAAAATGCTGAGACAACATACTTCTTTTTATGCTTTGGTCTTGGGAGGATACAAATAGCGTTAAAAACAGTAAACTCAAAAACAAACAGAAATGAATTGGAATCTGGTTTTAGGAGATCTTTCAAAGAAAAAAACATATTGCCATTGATGATTTCTCTGATTCTTATCAACATATAAATCCCAAAGACACTAAAATGTTTGATATGTATGGTTTGATGCATAAAATCTGTGTTCACTTCAGCCAATCTACGGAATCTCATAAAATGTAGCATACATTACAGTATACTGCTGCCTCAACCTAAGCAAGAAATAACTGTCAAGAGCTTCCTTTTATATGCTCAAAGATGTATAACATGAGTATATAGGAGAATACATGCAGGAGTCAGACTAAAGGAAAAGAATATCTTTTTTCTATCAGAGAATTATATGTTAGAAATAGCATGTAAAATGCACGAACTTAAAGCAATTGTTAAAGTTAAATCTGGTTATCTAAAGTCTAACAGTTTGAACTGTTGCCTTCTCATCTTTGCTAATGTTAACTACGTGGGTTACTTAAAAATTAAAGGTGTATTTCAGTGCCGACCATGTAAAATCAAGATTGAATACTCTGCAGCATCTTATATACAATTTATACCTTCAGACATCCAGTAAAATAGAGAATGCCTAATGGTAAAATTCAAGGTCAGATGTTTGAGGGTTTGTAGCAACAAATTACTAATACTTTAGTGTGTGAGACTGATTGATTCTGTTCATTAAATAATTATCCATAAGATGTGAGGTATCTGTACTAGTAACTTACTATTAATTGCAGATTCCCATAAATCAAGCAGGAAAATGTGGCAATAGCCATTTCTGGATAAAATACTTAAAAAAAAAATAAGTTAAATGTTAATTCTCTCCCTTTCTTTTGAAGATCAAATTTGTTTTAAAATGAATATTCACAATTTCTGACAATTTTATCAATCAATAATTTCACAATATATTAAAAAAACTTTAATTATCTACAAATTGCCATAATAGTTTTATACTACAATGGATATATCAACACAGTGGTATTGCTAGTATTGCTAGCACAATACAACACTACAAATCACTACACTACAAATTTTTATTAAACAATGGTAAAATGAATTCAAGGAGAAATAATTTAAATAAGGCAACTACATCTTCTATGTCTGATTCAACTTTCATTTTTCACATATTCACTCTTTACTCTTTTATCTTTCCCTAAAGCTGATGGGTCTGGGTTGCTATTTCTTTAAAAGCATAATGGCTTTTGTGACATTTCATGGTGGTGTTTCTTTAGATAGTTCTCAGCAGGACAGAACTTTCCTATCACACAAATGTATGATACACACACACACTTTCAAAGAATATTCTTTTAGACAAACTCAACAAAACCAGTTTATAATTATAAACTGGAGACATATTTGTAAGATGCATGACTAACAGAAGATTAATATGATATAAAATGGCACTTATAAATTAATAACAAAAAGAAGCAACTCAATAGAAAAAGGAGCAAAAGATAAGGTACTGAAATCATAGGAAAGCCAATATAAGTGGCAGCTAAAATGTCCGAAAATATTTTCAACCTCTCCATTGTTCAGGTCAATGCAAATTAATGTTACAAGGAGATATCAACTACCTATCAGACTTCAAAGAATTTTTAAAATTAATAACATCTAATATTGGTGAGGATTCAAAAAATGATATTCTCAAATATTGTTGGCATAAATATAACTTGTTACAGTCCTTTAGAAAAGTAATGTGTGATATTTAACTACATTAAAAATATAGCTATTCTTGCAACCTCAAAATGCTAGTCTACTACTCTATTACTTTTAAATTAATTAATAAAAGCATTCAAAACTGTGTATAAGCTTTATCATAGCATTGTTGAGTAGCAAAAAAATTGAGAAGTTGTTTTTTTCTTTGTCCATCTACAGGGCAAAGAAAAAAAGCAAATCAGTAAAATTGTCACACATACATAAACAATTACGTAGAATCTGTATGGCATATAAATACACACACACACTATACACACATGCCACATTTCAGCTATAGTGCTTGTTTTGAAACACAAATTTGCTCCAATGTGATTGATATACTTGGGAACGTTTGGAGCATAATGTGAATTTTGAGTGAGCTTATGTGCGATTTCCTTACTAGAAACACTAGGTGAAAGCAGAATACTTCACTCAACTCAACCGAGGAGGTAGGAATACACAAAATGCCCACATGCATGCAGTGAAAACATTTACCAGCCATCTCAGTTCATTATATGTTTTATCCTACAAGATTGAGTTTTGTTATTTTTTCTTATTTACGAACATTTCTATATGTATTATTATTTTTTTAGATAAAAAGAAAACATTCCATATCCCAAATGTGTTTCAGTGTCCTGGTTCAAAATGTCAAGCAGAGCCCACAACAGGTAGGTATGCATGAAGACCTTCAAGACCAAAGCCAAATCCTGCAGAAGCGACTCCTATTAGTGTCTGCAGTGGCTGGTTTAGTGGTTTGAAACATCCCCACAATTTGCAACGCTCTTGGCTTTTGAGCAAACTTCAGGTGCAGAGGAAAAAGCCACAAAAATGTTCTTAGAAATACAGAAGTTAATTAGAGATGAAGGGTGTACATTGGGGTCCAACAGTCCATTTTGATAAACCAAAATATTAGACCACATGCTCAAAGGGCCTATATATCAAAGACAGAAAATCCTGCATCAGAATCAAAATCTGTAAAAGATCACTTAAGTGATCTAGTACCTCTTATATTATCCTGGATACAGCTGGAGATCATTCTACTAACAGAAGTATCACAAGAATGGAAAAACAAGTACCACATCTACTCACCATCAAATTAGTATTAATTGATCAACACTTATGAACAAATATAGTAGTAACACTCATCAGGAGTTGGGCAGGTGGGAGGGGGGACGAGGGGATGGTTATTATATTCACATCTAATGGATATGGTGCACACCGTTTCGGGGATGGACATATTTGAAGCTCTGACTCGGGTGGGGCAAAGGCAATATATGTAACCTAAACATTTGTAGTTTCCCCCCGTAATATGCTGAAATTCAGAAAAAAAAAATCACTTAAGTGGGATGCTTTGTGCCCCGACTATGATCTAAACCTACCCACACTTGGTGTTACAAACTTCCTTTGGTTTCAGAGAACCTTCCTTTCACCACTTCATCTTAACTCAGATGCTGCAGCACTTCCAACACCCACTTGCTGTGAAAGACCTGAGAAACTCCAGTGATTTATTTTTATTTTATTTTCATTTTTTTCATAAGCCCTGTGATTTTCATGGCCTGATTGTGCATAGCATGGTTGTTTTTAGGAATGCATGTAATGTTACAACAGAACTAATTGTCTGTGCATAATACACACTATACTCATCTATATCCATAGGAAAATGGCATGTGGTTACAGAAGCATGAAAAAATATGACCATCAAATGTCTACGTGTGCTTAAATTAGAATAATGCAATTTTATCATTTTCTTTTAGTTTTATGTGGTCTATTTTAAAAACAATTTTTATAAAATAAAATACATGAAGCTTTTCTCATTATGCAAAACAAAGTAAAGGAACAAATGCCAGGAAATTGTGGGTTGTTTTAGCAGCGATTTCTTATCTCCTAGGAAAGGAGAAAACATCATTATGGAAGCAGCTTGGGATAGCTTAAAAGCACAATTGGATGATATTTAACAGCAAAAGGATGCAACTTGGGACACCTGTGGGATCCCACAGGGCTAGACAGCACACGAATTCTGAAGTGTAATAATGGCCGAGTCCTATTGCTACACTGTGTTATTCTGCTTAGTGCAGAAATTCCATGAAAAAGTTATAAGGGTGCGTGGGAGGATGTGCTTAGGACTGTTGGAATAATTTATTAGTACATATACTGTTTTATTTGTCACTGAGTTTTGTCTTTGAACGCCCACACTTTTCACAAGCCATTTCTGAGCACCTTTCCTTAGAAGAGGTCTGTTTTAATAACCCCCAAAGTAATAGTTGTCTCAAAGACTCTTCCCTTCCTTGCTTTTGTTTTCTTGCAGTCTACTATTTGAAAGCTGTTCTAAGTGCCTTTGAGAGCAACAAGAGGAGAAAGAAAGGAAAAAAAAAAAGGAAAAGAAATAAAGGCTGATGGGTTAAGGGTTGGCGAGATCCCTGGGGCCAAGGACACCCAGCAGCATGGTCTTTGGTGACTGGAAAGATGTCAGAGGATCTGAGGCCACGGTATGCCTGGATAGGTGGACCTTCAATTCTCAGCTTCACCAAAGATTCCTGTACTACAATCATGACCAAGAAAAAAACATCTTGTCAAGGGCTTGACAAGCGAAAATATCAGGAAGACCTTAACAAAATGGAAGTTAGAAGCCCTATTCTTATCCACAAAGTAAAGCAGCTTTGTAACACCGAAAATAAAAACAGTCCACCAAAACCTGGTTGCTTTCACTGCTTCCTTTGGTACCTGAAAACCTCTTTGAATGCTCCAATCCTTAACTCTTGTCTCCATGCAGGGCCTCTCCTTCTCTGTCCCTCTCTCTACCCCTTCTTGTCTATCTTCTGCCTTTGGGTCCTATTGGCCAGATGTGAGTTAGAGTTCAACAGGAGTTTATGACTTTTGTAATTCTTGGCTTCCCTATAGGGAGAAAAGATGGCCTGTCTCACGCCACTAGGTTCTGTCAAATCATGATGGTTGGGGAAGAACAGTGAGTTACAGACAGTAAGGAATTCCAGAAAGTGATAGTCCCATCAAAGACTATATATAGTAAAAAATCGTACAATGTATTGAGACAACTAGAATTTTTTTTTATTTTTTTTTTAGAGATAGGGTTTTGCTCTGTTACCTAGGCTGAAATATAGTGGCATGAACAGAGCTCACTGCAGCCTCAAGCTCCTGGGCTCTAGTGATCTTCTTGCCTCAGCCTCCTGATTTCTGAGACTACAGGGGTAAGCCACCATGCCTGGTAACTTTTTAAATTTTTTTATTACTTTTTGTAGAGACAGAGTCTCACTATGTTACCCAGACAGGTCTTGAACTCCTGGCCTCATGCAATCCCCTCTGCCTCAGCCTCAACTGGAACTTTAATTGCTGTCATTATTTATAATTAGGAACATATCTGCAAAGTATATGTGAAGAATTCTAGGCCCTGATATTTGTAGTCTGTATACATTAAGATCATAAGAGTACCGCCAGGTATCTTTTATTATGAGGATCATATATATATTTGTTCATTAATTCACTGGGATTCCAAAATTGTCAAGGAATAGGTGTTATGCCTTATCACATGAAGAGAATAAATGTAGCCTACAAAAGGCTTTAGAATACACAAGGAACTGAATGGCCTAGCTTACCTGAAAAGTAAATGATCTGAAGTAGTCCTCTCTACTAGCTGTGAGTTTATTTGATAGTCAATGGAAAGTGAAACATAATATATATTATATCTAATACTCTGCTCTGCATTACTAAGCTTAAAAGATATTCTCTGCCAGAGAGGATGTAGTCATTGCATTTTTTAAAAATCCTATGTGACATATACCATCACATAGTTTGTTAAAAGCAACATACAGAGCAAGGTGTATATTTTCCTAAAGCCCTCTTCATTTCTTTGAGATCAAGAGAAGCATAGAAGAGTAAACAGCTCATAAATCTAAAAAGAAATATTCAAAACCATATCAATTCAACAGATATTCTCTTCACTTAAGCTAAGTGTTTCTATTACATGAAGTTTTGTAGCTTTCTGGAAGACATTTTACCATGAAAAAATTTTGTCCTTTGTTGCCTGGAATAACTGGCATCAAAGTAAGTTTAAATATTGTTGTTCTCAGCAAAAACTGAAGAAAAAAACAAATTTACTTACTTCTATTTTTAAGAAAATATTTGAAGTAAAACTAAGTGACTGCAATCTGGGAGGCAGGGATGGGGTTTAAATTTATAAAATTTTATTTTCTAAAAATGATGTTATCAGATGTTTTTTATTTGAATATCAAAATCATGGCTATTTTTATTACCTTTGTAGGATAACTTTATTATCCAATAATTCTGAAATATGAAATAAATCATACTTCAGTTATATCAAAATTACTCTGAGACCCAGGTCTAGTAATAAAGTATTTGCCTGCTCTTTCTTTCCCCTTTTAGTAGTCCTCTTCCACTTAAAAATTCCTGAAACCTAACCATCATAATGACCTTCAAATACTCATAATGACCTTCAATATATATGGATATTCTTATTCTATGTCACATTTCCAAAGAGGCAAATTTTCAGGTCTGCTATCATGGTTTAAAAAATCCCAAATAAGAGTTGATTGCTGTTAATAAAGGTGTGATATCACCTAGAATTATTTACAGCTTACTAAGTTTCCTTATTCATAGAAAATTCTTTAAGACACATAGAGAGATTTTGTACTAATGGAACTAAATTTGACAGAGGAGGGAAAAATTGAGGGTTAGTCTGCTGTTTTTTTTCAGGGTTGGGTGAGGTTGTGCCAGCAGGCAGGAAGGGAGGGTTACTACTTCATGTCCTCAGAATCACTCCAGCACAAAACTAAGTGCATCTAACACATGCCACAGCCAAAACTACAGACAACTATAAGAAAAGATTAAGTTCAGAAAACCTCATAGAATTAAGAAATACGTCAATGGATAAGCTTACTTCACCAAGTCTACTTTGGTGAAATATGAATGTACTTGATATTATGGAAAGTTCAAAATCCACACAAAACAAATTTGAAAAAGAGAAATGCAACTGCATTTGTGTGTTTGTTAAAGCTTTGGTTCCTTCATTTGTGGTTTCCCTTGTTTCTTCCTTATATTCTAGACTTGATGATATTGTGCTAAAAATATGTACTTTTTAAAGTTTTTGAGCATACCATGAAAACTTAACACGTATAGCCTCACCATTATACATTTAAGTGTACTAATGATATTAAGCCAGTAATTAATGCTTTGCTTATTTTAGGAGAAAAGTTGGTAACTTTATACCTAAAGTAATTTCAATAAAAACAACTGCATATCAGTTATGTTACCTAGGAAAAAATGGAGTATAGTACAAATTATTTTGATTAATTGATTTGTCTACAAGTTTATTTTTTATTGGCTACTAAGTCAACACACCAAGTTCCTTGTTTTATTTATCTTCAAATTCTAAGCTGTATTGCACAGGGTGAGCACAACCAATTTTTTTTGTGTGTTAACATATTGATGAATTTGTCTCTTAAGGCATTAGCTTCTTCACATACAAAATATTTTCTCATGTTACATATACTTTTTTACAGTATGATTACAGCTTATTTAAAATGTTTTTTATGGATAGGATCTTTGCCATACTGAGTCCAGAATATGAACTGAAAAAAAAATTAAGTGATATAGAATATATTCAGATTATAAAAGAAGAGGGAAAGATAACAAACATTTCTAAAGTGTCCATTTCGATTGGTTTACATGCCTCAACCCCATGGATTTATCTCAGCAGCCCATAAAGGTAAATATTAGTATCTAAATTTTAAATCTAAACTAATGAAATCTTGACAAGGTTGTATAATTTTCCTATAACCTCACAGTTATTGACCGATGCAGTTAAAATTCAAAATGACTTCAGTGTATGCTCTTTTTAATTAATAACGATATAAATATACACAACTTATTTCAATCATTACTGATTTGTATTTATATAAGGAACAGAGAAAAGAATCTCTGCTATCCCCAAAGTATTTTTTAAATTAATCTTTCCAGTAGAATCATGGGATGATAGCTATATTAGCATGTTGTCCTCACTGTGCAAGAATTTAAGTCCTTGGCATGGCATTCAAGCCTCCCTACCACCAATCTGCTTTCAAGCTTTGTCTCAACTGCTTCAGTTTTCACACAGCAAACACCAGCCAGACAGCTCCCTGCTTCCCAGGCATTCCCCAAACCAGCCTGCATTTCTTATTTTGTTTTCTTGGCTTCCCCTGCCTCTAAGGGGGAAGGGTGCCTCTTTTGGCCACCAGCAGGCAGATCCAAACCTATTGTTTAGATGCAACATATCCAATTCAAAAGGAACTACTTTGCAATCCCTCCCTCCAACGTTGTAGATATATTCCCCCAGATATATGTTTGGCTACCTCCCTCACCTGTAAGTCTTTTCTCAAACGTCACGTCAAAAGGTGTACGTCACCCCTCGCCCCATTTAATATTGAACCTCTCCTCTCTCTCTTCCTCAGTTTCCCTTACACTCTTTTCTTTCCATAGTTTCCATAGCACTTCTAACAAGCTTCTTAATTAATGTACTGTTCCTGGTGACTTATTTTCTGCAGTTCCCTCCTGATGGAGAATGTGCTGCCCCTAAAGGCAGGTCCCTTTGTTCCCTAATATATCCCAAATACCTGGGAGAGGGTTATGTATGAATAGACATCTAACTGAAATCGGGTGAAAACTGTATCCTCTCCCTCATTGCATGTTTCCCAGAGTTGCAACTATGCGACCCTTGTGCTGGTGGCTGCAATGGAGCACATAAAAATTCAAGAGCTGTACCCTGAGCAGCTTTACGAGGGAACAGCAGAGAAAGTCGTTCTGCAGAGAAAAGCAGTGTTGGGAGACAGCAGAAGGATAGAGCAAGAAAGACACTGAGAAATCGAGAAAGAAGCAGTCTTGAGTTCTGACAGCTTTTAATGCATGATTTATTTTTTCAAGAACTCCGATCTTACTTCCCCTGATTGGGTGTGGGAGACAAGCCTTTGCCCTTTTGTTAACCCCTATGATTGTGCTTAAACTGTGTCTTACAGGTTTCCCTTATGTGAAACCAAGAGCATCTCAACTAATAAAATGTTAACTTCTATCTTTTCTTCCTGTTAACTCCTATCAACATCTTGCCTCAACATACGTCTAAGTACTTTGCATTAAATTGTGGAAATGTTCATTTCTCACAGATTGTAAACATCCTATGAGCAAACACTACTTACTTATTCTGTTTTATATTCCCAGTGGTGCCCAATATTGGTTGGGTCAATGGTTGGTCTTGATGTGTGAGTTTTAGCATGTTCCTGGAGAGCTAGAGTTTTAAAATGAAGAAATTGAGCTTGTAGATACTTAGTAACTATTAAAGAAAGTATGGCTGGTAGTTAAAGAAATAGCTTCTGACTTATACTTGGTCCTCTATAATATGAACAACAACAACAAAAAAAATTGGCTCATAGATTGCTGATAAATACCTGACATTTACTGAAAGAAAATTTTTGTAAACTATTATTTGGCACCTAGCATGTCCAGATATAGGGCTAAATGCTTGATAAATTGTTTCATGTAATCATCAAAACAACCACCCTTTACAGTTGTTCTTGTTCTTGTCTTACATTTCCTCATTGATGGATGAAGACTTAGGCACAAAGAGATTAGTCAGCCTGGTCAAAGTCACCTAACTGGTAGGAGAGAGAACCTATCCTCAAACTCAGAAGCAGCCCTGTCTAGAGGTTAAGGGAACAACCTCTGGAGCCAGATTGCCCTGGTTTGAAACTTGCCTCTGCTACTTCAAACTGTGTGTCCTGGGGCAAGTTATCTATCTACCTTCTCAATACTTCAGTTTTCTCCTCTCCAAAATGAGCTTGATAAAAAAAGAACACACACTTCAGAGGCTTGTGTCAAAGATTAAATGAGTTTGTGATATGCTTAGTCCTGGCGCACAGTAGTAGGTGCTATCTAAGTATTTGTCCAAAAATAAAACTTATAACCTATGAGTTTTCTTTCACTTTGCTTTCCTGCACAGCATCTGGCACAAGGTGAGAGAATATTATTAATAGAGACATTATTATTAATAATAATATTAATGCTATCAAGAAACATTTTCCAAAAATATGACATGTTTGGGAAGCAGAAGTAGTTCAGAAGTTTTTTTTTTCCAATGGCTTTATTTTTTTTCCCCAATGGTGCTAAGTAATGATGATGATGATGATTAGTGACTTTTATAAAGCACTTACTAAAGCTAAGTGCCTTAAAAAAGAATCACTGCAACTACCCTATGAGAAATTTGCTCTTATTTTTCACATGTCATGAGTGAATAAACTGACAGTATAGAAAGCTTAAGCGTTACACAGCTGCAGCCCATAATTCTATTACTTGTTAATTCAAGATATTTTTTTTTTAAAAATGAGAATGAAAGCATATCAGAACATACTACCCAGTGAAAATAGTAGTAGTTATTTTTCATGATTCCAGTACAACAACCATAAGGATTGTAAATATATCCAAATTCCAAGCCCAACCAAAGTATATATTTAGTTCAAAATTTTGGCAAAGAATAAGGTCCCCACTTAAAGTGTGTCAGCAAGTGCCAATAATTACATTCTCATGAATAACATAATTTTTTCTTTGCTTTGCAGGTCCTTCCTCCGAAGGAAAGTATCTGGATGCTAAATAAAATCTGTATGTTTAGAACAAACTGAAATGACACTTTAGTTGAATTTTCAGTAGTCACACTAATGCACTGTCACTTTGGATTTTCCAAGAATAAATAACTAGACTTTCAGAAAGTAATTTTAATAGGTGAGTTAGAACTCAGAGACCTTCTTTTATAACATTTTTTAATTTTCTAAAATGGATAGATAAATATTTGGATTATGAGATCAACAAGCATGAACTTATTTGAAAAGGTTATCACAACTTGAGTTTTGTATACATTTTCTTCAGTGTAATCTCACTTAACCTGTTTATGCATGAACCTTAAATTTAAAAAAAAATCACTATTGATATTTGAAATATAAACACTGCATCATACATAATACCTTGCTCTTTTAATTATATTTTAAAGTCTTAATAATGCTACCTAACAAGAAACTCTAACTTATATACACTGCACATGTACATACCTGAACTTTAATTGAACATACCATAAAATAATATGGCATTGAATCAATGCTTACTTATAAGGACCAGCTTAACATAGTAATATGAGAACTGAAAATTGAACAAGGAAGGAGTTGATTTTTTTCCCTTTTATATTGTAAAGTACAGTTTTCCAAGGAAATTAACAGCTGTTGACATTTACACATCAAACAACAGCATGGCATTCAGGTGCATACAGAGAGGACTGAGGAACATATGAGGGACGATGCACAAAACTCTAATCATAGTGATGCTCCAAAGCTCACGACTCCTAGAAAATGTTAGGTCAAACAGATGAAAAATAGGACATAGAGGGTGTGAATAAAAACAACATGATTTTATAGTTATATGTAGGTAGAGAAAATTCTGCCCTGAATAGAAAAATAATATATATCATTTCTAATAATAGAGGAACATTTTTAAAAGCAAATGCATCAGACTAGAAAGAAAATCTCAAAAATTTCAAAACAAAAAATCATAAAAGCTACATTCTCTGATACAAATGCAATGAAACTAGAAATTAGAAGCGAAAGGATAGAAAATAAAGTCTAATAACTTTGGACAAACAAGCTCTAGAAACAGAATAAATCCTTTTCTTTATGACATTTTTCATAGTCAAAAAATAAGCAGTGAAATTATTTTATATTTAAAAATGAACAATATGGAAAATACTACATACAGAATGTGTCCACATTGGTACTCAAAAAAAAAAAAAAAAAAAAAAAGTGTAACCTAAAGTATACATATAAAGGAAACAAAAAATAGAAAATAACTTAAACATTCTTTAAGAGAAATTAAAAAGATCAACAATAAAACTGTTGAAGTAAATGATAAAAATAAAAATAGAAATTAATATGTTAAAATAAAACAAAAAGTAACCTCATCAATAAAACAAACTACTACTTTGAAATAATCTGAAATATACATTGCTTGTTTGATAAAGGATGGATAAAGTAATTAAAAATATAAAATACATTAATAATAAAAGGTCTAAAAGACCACATTGGGAAATAATTTAAAACATTATAAAAGAAAAAAATGTATCCATACTTTTGAAAATCTAAATGATTTTCTATTAAATGGAACTAGGTTTAGAAAACATACAAATTGCTTAAACCTCACTGAAAATGGGAGATTACCTAAATATCTTAATAAGGCAAAGAATAAAAAAAAATTCTGTTTAATTAGCACCAGGTATCTGTTTAAAATATATACATATAATAATATAATTCTTATATTATTTAAACTATTATAGAATATTAAAAATACAGAAACTTCACAACCAAAATTCTGTTAACAAATTACAAGAATATAGAAAGTAAAAAAGAGTATAGATTAAACTTATTTTGATGCAAACTATATAAATTAAATATTAATAAGTAAAATTTAGCTGAGTATTAAAAGGATGATATATCATGAACTAGGAGACTTCATCCAAGAATTGAAAGAACTATTCAATATTAGGAGATTTAATATAATTAAGTACTATAATAGATTAAAAGGGAAAAAATATATGATCGTCTTAATAGATAATGAAAAATCATTTGATCAAATTTAAAAGCCATTACTAATTAATTTTTTAAAATGCTTAGCAAGCTTGAAATATAAGAATATTTGTATGCCCATGACCTGGGAAGGAATTTACTTGAACTGTATCCTTAAGGTGTCCTAACAGGGGACATTAAAAATGAAAGAAGATATAAATGTTTAATATTTTCAGTATTATATTAAAAGTTCTACTTAATCCAATGATATAAGAAAAATATATATATAAATCTTAGAATTTATAGATACATTGCCTTCTTCTAATATGCAAACTAACTGAAAAACTCTGAGAACAAATGTATATTTATAATGTGATAGATGAAAAGTTAATGCTCAAAAATCAATAGCTTTCTAATGCCAATAGCCAATGGCAACCAATTTAGGAAAGGTTATGGCAAAACGACATATCAACAAAACTACACATCAATAAACACTACAAATAAGTACACTTAAAGAAAAATACATGATCTAGGATCACATAAAACTGTACTGAAGGACATGCATAGCAATGAAAGTGAGTACATTATGTTTTTGAGAGAGGAGACACAGTTTTTTATACAAATTTATCCAAACTCATCTTCAAATTCAATATTATTCCCATCAAAATCAAAATAATCCTTACTAAGATAATTACATGTAATAAAACCAACTAATTCTGAAGTCCACATAGTTGAGTAAATAAATTAAAATAGCTAAGAAATATTTGCCAAAAAATAAAGTTTGAATGAGGAAAAACATATCTTGCCAAAACGTCTATGAAGTTTTAATAATTAAAATAGTTTAATAGTAAAAGAGGGATGAACAAAGACAACATGGAGCCTACAAAGAGACAAACACATAAACAGAAATGGCCTTTTAAATCCGGATATAAGGGTGGACTAATAAATGATACAGATACAGATAAAATTGATTAAGGAAAAGACTTTTTTTCTTTTGGTTGTAGTTTTAGTTGATATGCTGAAATATCATTTTTGCCATGACTTTTCCAAGCTTATCTCAGATATTGATAAATATATATTCAGAATCTATTCATAAGTTAATGGTAAAAATAAAGATAAACAAACATGGGGCTAGAAGATTGGCCATGACAGAAGAGTGTGGCTTTCTTTAAATGTTATGTTAAACT
The DNA here is from genome assembly GCA_963574435.1 of Cheirogaleus major. Lineage (NCBI taxonomy): Eukaryota > Metazoa > Chordata > Mammalia > Primates > Cheirogaleidae > Cheirogaleus > Cheirogaleus major. Next base: position 371 of record CAUYPO010041232.1, on the reverse strand, counting down.
TTTTTTTTTTTTTTTTTTGGTTTGTAATTCTTTATTTTCAATGAAATTTGAAAGAAAACCTAATTGGAATGCCAACTGATTGGTCCCTTTTTTTTTTTCTCTCTTTTTTTTTTTTTTATTTCATCATATAATGGGGGTACAAATATTGTTAGGATTACATACATTGCCCCTACCACTCCTCCCCCCCCCAACGTGCCAGAGCTTCAAGTGAGTCCAGTCCCCAGGTGCCGCGCACGGCACACATTATGTAACTCTACACTTCCTCCCCCCTCCCGCCTGCCCTCCATCCAACAAAAGATTTTTTTTTTTACACTTTGGATACATTGTATAACTTTGCCTCACCCTAAGAAGGGTTAGAGGTATGCCCTTCC
>CAUYPO010041228.1:0-50943 GCA_963574435.1 Cheirogaleus major | reverse complement strand
TGGTAGATGGATGGATGGATGGTTAGATGGATGGATGAATGGATGTGTGGATGGAAGTGTGGATGGATGGATGGATGGTTAGATGGATGGATGAATGGATGTGTGGATGGATGTGTGGATGGATGGATGGATAGATGGATGGATGAATGGATGTGTGGATGGATGGTTGGGAGTTAGGAAGAGAGTCGTGGAGGGACAGAGTGTCGTGGGAGGGGTTGTTGGTAGGTTGGCATGGATGGGGGATGGATGGATGGAGAGATGAATGGATGTGTGGATGGATGGATGGATGGATGGAAGTGTTGATGGATGGATTGTTAGATGGATGGATGAATGGATGTGTGGATGGATGGGTGGATGGATGAATTGATAGATAAGAGGGCGATAGATAAGTAAATATAGCAATGGATAATTGAAAGGTAGACTAGAGGCATGGATGGAGGGTATGTTTGCTGGATATATAGTGGATGCTTGCTCAATGAATAGATATGGTTAGGTGATGGTGTATTGATGGATATGTGGTGAATGGGTGGATGAACAGAGAAAAAGTAAGACTGGATTAGTAGGTGGTTAGGCAGCTAAGTGGATTGGAATGAACAGTAGGATGGATTAATGATTGGTTGTGGCAAGTAGGTGGATAAATACATGGATGGACTGATGAATAGGTGGATGAGTAGTTAGATTAAAAAGTGTATGGAAGAGCAAGCAGATGGCATGAATAGGCAGGTGGATAAAAGAATGGAAGAAGGGTAAAGGAGGAAGAAAAGAAGGATAGATGAAGAAGGAAGGAATGAGGTAGGGAGGGAGGAAGGAAGGAGGAAGTTTAGCTCAATGGATAGGATGAAGGAAATTTGGATATGAGGATAGATGGGTGTGTCAATAGATGAGTGGGCAGATGAATGTTATGAGACAGACAGATAGATCGAGATGACTGTGGACTACAGAAGAGCTGGTGGTAAGTGGGTGGATGGATGTGTACGAGGCAGCACGGATGCATGGCTGAGAAGATGCCCAGGTGAGTGGACAGATGGATGTGTTTATGAATGGATGGCATATGGGTGGAAGGAAGGGTAGATGGATGGGTTAGATAGATACGAGGATGGGATGGGTGGTAGATGTATGAATGGGTAGGCAGATGCATGGATGGATGGACAGATTGCTGGATGAGTGCATGGATGGAGGGCTGGGTGGTTGGATGGTTGGATGGATGGATGGATAGATGGATGGATGAGTGTATGGATGGAGGGCTGGGTGGTTGGATGGATGGATGGATGGATGGATGGATGGATGGACGGATGGATGAGTGCATGGATGGAGGGCTGGGTGGTTGGATGGTTGGATGGATGGATGGATAGATCGATGGATGAGGGTATGGATGGAGGGCTGGGTGGTTGGATGGATGGATGGATGGATGGACGGAGGCATGAGTGCCTCGATGGAGGGCGGTGTGGTTGGCTGGCTGGATGGATGGATGGATCGATCGATGGATGAGGGCATGGATGGAGGGCTGGGTGGTTGGTTGGATGGATGGATGGGCAGATGGCTGGATGAGTGTATGGATGGAGGGCTGGGTGGATGGATGGATGGATGGATGGGCAGATGGATGAATGAGTGCATGGATGGAGGGCTGGGTGGTTGGATGGATGGATGGATGGATGATGGATGGATGGATGGGCAGATGGATGAATGAGTGTATGGATGGAGGGCTGGGTGGAGGGAGAGATAAATGGGCAGATGGGTGAGTGTTGGGGGAACGTTTAGCTATGAAGGAGAATGCAGACACACGAGTGGGTAGGTGGATGGGTGAGAGGTAGATAGACCCTCCATGTTGGATGGAGGAAAGAATGGACCCTCGAATGGCATTTTCCTCGGCTAAAGGGTGGTCACTCTGAGTTATAGAGCGTAGCTGCAAAGGCAGCCTCCACCCTATGAGTCTGTGGTTCCACGCCATGTCTCCCAGGGCCACACAGCAGAGTGGCTTCTCAATCCCCAAATAAGGTGGACAAAGTCCGCCCTGGCAGGCCCAGGGAGCAGGAAGTCCGGGTGGGGTGGGAGGCCCTGCTCCCGGAGCTGAAGTCAGTTCCTTCTTTTCTAAACAATGGGGCCTGGCCTGACCCGTGCCGCGCCTCCACCCTGCTCCACCCAAGCCCCCTCCGCTTCTGGTGGGCCTGCGCGGCTTGCGCAGGGTGGCTGTGGAGAAGCCGCCTTCCCCCGGCTGAGGCTCCTTCCTGGGACAAAGGCGCTGGGAGACACTGCCGCCATCCCCCAGCCCATGCCCAGGGTGCCACTCTGGTTTCTTGCCTTTGTCCTTCTTCTTCGGGTCCCTAATGGAAGGCCCCGCACCCCTTCCCCCTCCCTGTCCTTCCCCGCCCTTGCCCTCCCAGCAGCCGGTCTGGCAGGAGGGAAGATGGGTGGGGTGCAGTGGGTCCAGGCCGGCTCCACCCAGACGCCAGGGGAGGGCAGAGGGTGGAAGGGGAAACTGAGTCAGCGCCCTGCCAGGGCACTGACAGTGGCTCCTGGGGTTGAGTGGCCAAGTTGGGGCTTTCTTAGGCCTGAGCTAGGGCCCTCCCTGCTGCCCGGGCCACCCTGCGCAGAGCCGGCCCCGAGTGCTAGGCGCTGGGCTGAGATGGCATTCCCAGGGCCCGCCATTCCCTCCTGGCCTCCACCTGCTGTCCCCACCTCCGCAGGAGGGACCCCCCAAAGCTGCCTCCTGGGATGGCAGGACAAGCTGGAAACCAGAGAAGCCCCCACCCGCCTTTGCTAGAGGCAGCCAGAGTGTCCCGCGTCCTCCCAGCCTCCTGAACACTGCAGGTGGCCCGGGGCTCTCCCCTCCCCAGAGGCCTCCTGGGGCCCATAGAGCCTTTCCCACCAGGAAAGAAGGGGCCCCGTCCTGAGGACAAGGCCCACGCCTGAGAAAACATGCGACAGGTGAGGCCAGTCCTGCGCCCACCCACCTGCCCCTCGCTGTCCGCAGGGGACAATCTGCTGTGACAATAACAGTGGTGTCCCTTCCTCACACTCCTCCATGGCCAGGTGCCAGCAGCGCGTCCCACAGGCACCACTTCCGTAACTCTGAGGTTGTCGGGACCGTCCCTGTTCAGACAGGGAAACTGAGGCTCAGTTTCTGGTGAGTGACGTGCCCACAGACACACACTCAATCAGGGGGAGCCGGGAACTCCAGCCCGGGTCGGCCCGACTCCAGCTCGCGGACACAGCCGGGCCGCAGTCTGCATCCGGGGGACCCTGCCCACATCCCCCGGGAGAGAGGACCCGGCTGAGGCTGGACCTCAGCAGTGTGGGGTCGGGGGGGGCGTGGGCCAGGGAGAGGCAGAGGGAGGAGCCCAAGGACTCCAGCCCACAGCCGGTCGGTCGGAGGGGCTGGGGGCTCACAGTGGGGGCTTCCCCCGCTGAGTCCTGGGCAGCCTCTCAACCTGCTGCCGCCGCCCGGCAAATGCCACGGAGGTGGTGTGGCAGACCCCAGCCCCAGGTGCAGTCAGAGCCGGCACTTCCTGCTCTCCCCAACCATTGCTGAATGAATGAATGCGTGAACAAGTGATGGATGAACAGATGAAAAGCATGCACACATACGGACCTGGAGCACCCCTCTCTCCCTCCTGTGCCCACGTGTACCAAGACACACACATGCATGCACACACACGCATGGACACGCACCCATGCACACACACACACACAGACATACACCCGTGCACACACACACATAGACACGCACCCGTGCACACACACACGTACAGACACGCACCCGGGCACACACACATGCACAGACACACACCCATGCACACACACACAGACACACACCCGTGCACACACATGCTCAGACACACACTGTGCACACACACACACACACACACATCCATGCACACACACGCACAGATATGCGCACATGCACACACACATGCACACACACCCGTGCACACACACGCACAGATACGCATGTGTGCACACACACAGATACGCATGCATGCACACACACAGACACACGTGCACACACACAGACACATGTGCACACAAACCCATGCACACACACAGAGACACACACCTGTGCACACACACGCACAGATATGCACCCGTGCACACACACACCTGTGCACACACAGACACATGTGCACGGATACACACCCATGCACACACATACAGACCACACCCGTGCACACACACGCACAGATACACACACATGCACACACATACAGACACACGTGCACAGACACAGACACACGTGCACACACACATGCACAGACATGCACTCATGCACACACAGACACACGCGCACACACACGCACAGACACACCTGTGCACACACACAGACACATGTGCACAGACATGCACCCATGCACACACACACAGGCACACGTGCACACACACACAGACACACACCTGTGCACACACACAGACACATGTGCACAGACACACACCCATGCACACACACACAGGCACACGTGCACACACACACAGACACACACCTGTGCACACACACAGACACATGTGCACAGACACACCCGTGCACACACAGACACACGTGCACACACACGCACATGTGTGCATGCACGCACAGACACACACACGTGCACACACACACACAGACACACACCCGTGCACACACACCCATGCACACACACACAGGTGGAGCAGGCCTCCTCAGTCAAGGCCTGCAGATTCCTGGCCCTCCCCAGGCCTCCAGTGGCCCAGCAGACCCTCTGCCATGGCCCTGCCCCAGCCCGGGGCCCCTGGCGGGCGTGCCAGGACCGCTGGGCCCGCCCAGAAGTCGCTGGCTCTGCCACTCGCAGCAGGAGCCACGCCGCCGGCACAGGCCCCGCGGCTAATCTCTGATCCTGACAACCTCCAGGCGAAGAAAGCCAAGGGGACCCGAGCGGCCTACAGGGTGGCCCAGGAGGGGCTGAAGCAGCCCTACTCCCGGTGCCAAGCCCCCCAGGCCGGGACGCAGGGAGAGCCCGGGCACGGGGTTGGCCAGGCCCCCGGCAGGAGGGTCTCGGTGCCTGCTCGGCTTCCCCGCGGGGCCGTCCTGTGGCTGCAGGCCCGGCCGTTGCTAGGATTAGGGCTCGGATTAGCCCACCGAGTTTCCAGAGCCTCGAGCGTCCCGGGCACCAGCGCTATAGAAACCTGGCCGGAAGGGCGGTGGGCTCTTCCCTGCAGCCGGCCCGAGCAGGGCCCTGGCCCGAGCCCCCACCCCTAGCCCTGTGGGGGGCCCTCCGCCACAGAGCTCTGTGCCAGCCAAGTTTTGGGTTTCTAGAATCAGCTGTTTTCCAGACCCTGAAATGGAAACGGACAAGCGGATTGTGTTGTGCCTGAGCGGAAGAGAGGAGAGTTTGTTCCCTCCCTTCCCACACGCTCCTTAATGCAGAAACCATCAGTGCACCTCGTCCTGTCTCCCGAGGCCCCCCTTGGACTGTCCCTCCCCAGGCCCAGCCACAGTGCCGTCCACTCGGACCTCTCTGCCCCTCACTGCCCCATGCCCCGTCTCCCTCTGCCCTGGAGCACGGCCCGGCCAGGGGTCTGGGCCCTGGGCCAGGCCTCACTGGGGCGGCAGCCGGGGTGTGGGCCGTCGGGGTAGGGGCCTCAGGAGAGCTGCCTGCGAGGCCAGCCCGAGGGAGGCGCCGGCCGCCTAGGAGGGCAGAGCCAGCAGCCAGAACCTGACCTCGTGCCCAGGCTGTGCCGAGCTCCCGGCCAGGGTCCTCCCAGCAGCACAGCCTGGGCTGGCGCTGTCTGTTGTTGCCCTTTCCCGATGTCTCCGGCCATCCCAGACGTGAGCACTGGCCCTGAGCCCCATCTGCACCTTTCTGCCTGCTCCTCTCCACCGGGGAGAGTCCATCCTTCCAGGTGGTCAGCACAAAGCTGCAGGACCAAGGCATGTGCCTCGACTTCTCCCGACTTCGGCCCTGGCCCTGGCAGTCTGTTCAGCCAGCAGCCACAGGGTACTTTAACACCTAAGTCAGGGACCCCCCCAACAGCCCCCATCTCACTCAGAGAAAAAGCCACATCCTTCTCAGGGCTCCTTGGAGCCTTCCTGGACTGATCCCCCTCAGCCCCTCAGATGTGTTCCCAAGCCACCCCTGCCTGCTTACCTGCCTCCCACACGCCCCCGAGATGCGGCCCCATCTTCATGCAGGGCTTGCACCTGCTGCCTCTGCCTGAGACACACTCCCCGCAGGTGTCCACGCGAGCATGTGACAGGGGACGGAAAGATATGTGGGTGGGTGGAAGGGATGGATGCATGGATGGCTGTGTGGGTCGATGGATGGGCTGATAGTAGACAGGTGAGTGGATGGATGGTAGATGGGTGAGTGGGTGGATGGATGAAGGGGTGGATGAACCAATGCATGCATGGATGGAGGGATGGATGGATGGATGGATGAATATGTGAACAGATGGAGGGATGCATAGATACATGGACAGGTTGACGGTACTTAGAGGACCGTGAGAACAGGTGGATGAGTGAATAGATAGATGGGTGGGTGGATGGATGGGTGGAAGAGTGAATGGATGGGTGGATGGTGGAGGAATGCATGATTACATAGACAGGTGAGTGGGTGGATAGATGGTGGGAGGGAGGGTGGATGGGTGGGTGGATGGATGGTGGGTGAGTGGAGGGATAGATGGATCCATGGATGGAAGGACGGATGGATGGATGGGTGGAAGTATGGATGCATGGATGGATGGGTGGGTGGAGGGATGGGTGGATGGAGGGTTGGATGGGTAGAGGGGTGGATGGATAGATCAATGGATGGATGGGTAGATGGGTGGATGGATGGAAGGATGGATGAGTGGAGGGATGGATGGATGGGTATAGGGATGGATGGAGGGGTAGAGGGATGGAGGGATGGATGGGTGGATCAATGGATGGATGGGTAGATGGGTGGATGGATGGAAGGATGGATGAGTGGAGGGATGGATGGATGGGTATAGGGATGGATGGAGGGATGGATGGGTATAGGGATGGATGGAGGGATGGATGGGTGGAGGGATGGATGGGTGGATGGGTGGTGGGTGGATGCCATTCCCCTAGATGCCAATCAAGAAGTGCAGGCAAGCGGAAGGCCCAGGTGGACAGCTGGTCTGAGATCAACTTCTGGGCCCCAGGTGTTGAAGGGGAAAACACAGAGATGCCCAGCAAGACTGTGGAGGTGCCAGTTGCCAGAGTATCAACTCTTCTGCTCTGCCTGGCTCTTCAGTGCCTGCTCTGGGCAGTCACCACTCTGAGCAGCCTCAGGCTGCCCTGATGCCCCCAGGGACCCAGGCCAAAGCCAAGTCCCTCCACTGTCACCGTGGTCTTCCCTGTGTGGTCGTTGGCTGTGTGCCTCTGTCACACCCCACCCCCACCCTGTGTGTCTGGAAGGTGCACAGACAGGACAGGCCCCGCAGCAGCAGGCTTGCCCGGCACACAGCTGGGGAGACTCCAGGCCAGGCCAGTGCTCCTGAGCATGGGTCCCCATCACTCGCGTGCCCCTCTCCGCCCCAAACTCTGTCCTCACAAGTCTTCCTCACACCAGCCTCTTCCCCTCTGGGCCCGTTGTGTCTATTTCACACCTGCCAGAGACCATGTTAGTTACCTACTGCTGCAAAAATCACCCCAAAACTTAATACAGACTTTTTTTTGAGACAGGGTCTCACTCTGTCACTTGGGCAAGAGTGCAGTGGTGTCATCACAGCTCACTGCAGCCTCCACCTCCTGGGCTCTGGCGATCCTCCTGCCTCAGCCTCCCAGAGTGCTGGGATTATTACAGGTGTGAGCCACCGCGCCCGGCCTAAAACAATAAAGACTTACAGTGATAAACATTTGTCGTCTCAGGGTCCGAGGGTCAGGAACGCAGGAGCGGCTTGGCTGTGTGGCTCTGGCTCAGGTCTCTGTGGCGGCCGGTAAGCCTCCGGCCAGGGCCGCAGCCTCTGAAGGCTCGGCAGGACTGGAACACCCCTTCCAGGGTAGCTCCCCCGGGCCTGGCGAGTCGGTGTGCTGCGGGAGGGGGGCCGGGGTCCCTCCCACACGGGCGTCTGCACAAGGCTGCCTGGGTGTCCGCACAGCACAGGGAGTGAGCACAGAGAGAGCGTGGGGAGGAGGGTGCTGTCCTGTTGCTTACAACCTGGCCTCAGAAATCGCAAGTGGTCACCCCCACTGTTGGCTGCACAAACAAGCCCTGTTAGCATGGCAGGGGCTGCACTGGGGTGTGCATTGGGGTCTCGGAGGCCGCCTGCCACGCCCTGGGTCCATGTGCTCTTCTGCCCCCACAGACGGCCTTACCTGGGGGCCACCTGTCCTCTTGCAACTCCTCCCCACACAAGTGACGTGACACCTCCGGGCCCCTTCCCTTCCCAGCCCCCTGGGGCCCCCCCGATCCCCTGCACCCTCCCTTCCTGCTGCCTTCCCGCCCCCACCCACACCCACACCCCCATCCCAGCCTCCACTGCCCCCCCCTCACTCCCGCCTCCACTCATGGAAGTGGGCTCAGCTCTCTCCCGCCTGGGGCCAGGCCGCGCCGGAGTGCGGGGGCCTCTGCTGCTGCGGCTGCGAGTGTTTCTGGGGCAGCCCCCACGTGGGACAGAGAAGAGGCCCCCACTTTTTCCCCGCCCCCGCCCCCCCAGCCGCTTGACTGTGCAGACTCTCCAGCCACAGGGCGGCAAGAGCCAAGGGGGTGCAGGAGGCATCTGGAAGCCCCGGGCGGGGGTCACTCCAGGGCCCCTGTGCGGCTGCTCCCCACCCCGACCTGGGCCAGGAGGAAACCCCCCCTCGAGGCTCCCAGGACCCCGGCCCGGCCGTGAGGCCTCTGAGGGAAGAACGCTGGGGAGAGGAGGGTGCCGAGGGGTGTCCCCACCTCTCCCGGGAGAGGGGCGGAGGGAGGAACAAGGAAGGAAGCCAACTCACAGGCTGACCTGGAAGCCAGGTGGCCCAGCAGGACCTCAGACCTGCCACCCCTGCCACCGCGGGGTCCCCCCCTTCCCAGGCTCCCACGGCATTTGAGGGCCCTTCTCCCGGGCACTGACCGTGGCTGGGGGTGCGGCCACCTCGCCCTGGCTCTGCTCCAGACGGAGGGCCCGGGTGGGCTCCTCCTGGCCTCCCCCTCGGTGGCAGTGCCCAGGCCCGGCCCTGCAGGCTGAGGCTCCGAGACCCTCTGCCCTCTCCGAGCGCCTGCCCCGAGCGGAGCATTTCACCGTGACGCCCGCTATGTCGGGAACGTCCCAGGGCCCTGGGGCCGGAGCACGCGGGGTCACTCTTTTATTAAAAAGCAAAACCTAACCCGAGAAAACAAAGCGATTAAGTTTCCTCTCAGAGCAGCAGGCCCTGGGAGGACGGGCCCGCCGTCCCACTGGGCTCTCCGACCCTCAGCCACCCGCAGGAAAACAACCCGGCTCTTGACACAAACAGGAAGCAGCTGGTTTTCCCTAAACGTGAGGAAGGGCTGGGGTCTGCAGCGGGCAGGCGGCCTGGAAGGTGGCCCTGGGGCCGGGCAGGCAGCTGGGTGGGCCGGTCCAGTGCTCAGTCCTCAGGGGAGCGGCCAGGCGGGACCCCCAGGGCCCTGGGGTGTCCCGAGGAGGACGGGCTCCCAGCACTCGGCCTCCACCGCTGGGGCCAGTTGCTCTGCCTGGGCTTCCGGGACCAGCGAGCACACAGCAACGTCAGTGGGGCTCCCAGGGGGACGTCAGAGCCTGCGGGACCCCCAGGGTCTGTGGGGAGCCGGGCCCTCAACAGCACATCCCCCTCCCGCTCCACTGCTGGAGCCGAGTCTGGTCCTGGAGGGGCTGGTTCCTGCCAGCCCTGGGTCCCCGGCAGGGGCTCTTTTGGCAAACGCCGCAACTGAGACCTGGGAATGGGCCGGGGAGGGCAGGAGGCTCAGAGATGATCTCCGAGCAGAACGTATAGCCTCGAGCGAGCTGGCCTGGCTGCGGGGTGCTGCCCCCCCGGAAGGCCCCGGCCACCAGGTTTGGGGGGACAGGTGCAGTTCCAGGAGCTGGTGGCCACTGCCCGCCTCGTGCGGCGTGAACTGCCCCTCAGTGGGAGTGTGCAAGGGGGCGGAGAGGGCTCTGCGCGGGCCACTGTAGGTCCCCCACTGTCCCTCTCGAAGCCCAATGGGAGACACGGGCCAGGGTCCCCCTTAGTGGGGACGGCTTGCGAAACAGTGGCACCTTGCTCCCCGCTGGGCACGTGGCAGGGCACAGAAGTGTCCGTCACGCGTCAGCTGTGAATACAGAGTCAAAGCGAAGCAAGGCTGCGTGATGCTGGTTAAAACGCAGGTGTCTGGTCCAGAGTGGGCCGTTGGAGGGAAGGGGAGGGGTCTCTCTGCACCAGGTCCAGAGCGGAAGGTGTCTTTAAGGCAGGTCTACCTAACAGGGGCAAGTTTTAAACTAAAATGTTCTGAAACAGAAGGAGTTTGCAACAGTGGCGGGTTAGAGCGCGTTACAGAGTTCCCATCGTGGAAACCTCAAGGTCGTGCAAGCACACGTGGCCCCTTTTACACACGTGGAAACTGAGGCACAGAAAAGCTGGGCGACAGACACGCCAGGATCTGAAACAGCCGGGACGCTTGGCCCCCTCTGCTCGCCACGGGCTGAGCCGCTGGACCCCCTCGGGCACCCCTGTTCTCAAACATCGAGGTCTCGGGACCCCTCAATCCCTGAGAGTCACGGAGGACCCCACGAGAGCTTCCGTGGCTGAAGGTCGTACGTGTCGACGTTCCCCAGCTTTGAAGTCACGACGAAGACATTTAAAAATTGTTTTTGATATTTAAATTTTTAGAAATTAAAAAACATAAGTTAAATGGAGTTAATTTGAACACCACAACGGCGATAATAAACTCGCTACATAGTAACGTAAAATACGTCTTATAAAAGATAACTAGGCTCTCCAGCAGAAAACAAAGTCAGTGAGAAGAGAGGCTCCGCTTTGCTTTTGCAAATCCCGGCGGCCGGAAGACAGCGGCGCCGGCCGGGGCTGCCCTGGTGACGCATGGCAACACGTTTACGAACACGCGTGTTTGTGAACGGGGGGAGCTGTAATGGCCTTCCTGTGTGTTTGTGGGTTTCCTTTATGATACTACACCAAAGCTCGACAGTGCTGATTTCCTGACGTTCAGCTGTGATGTGGAGTCTGAAACCAACCCGTGAACTTTCCAGCCTCTCACGATAAAATCCGCCGCTTCAGGAAACTGCAGAGACAAGATGACCAAAAGCCCCACGGGCCCTGGAACAGAGAGGACCGGAACCGGAACATCGGTGACATGCTGACGAAGCCTGGGGCTGAGTTAGTAGTCACGGACCGAAGTCACTTTCCTAGCGGCCACTTAAGAGGTGAACAACAAGGAATGGCCGAGGGGGTTCCAGGGCTCTCTCCGTACAATCTTTGCAACTTGTCTGCAAACCTAAAATTATCCCGAATTAAAAAGTTTATTGGGGGAAAATCCCGCCGATCTATCCCGCGCTTTCAAAGGGTCTTTCCGTAGGCGTGCGGCCGTAACATCCGGCGCGGAGCCTTGGCTAACTGATCGGCTGGTTACGTAGACCTGACAGTGAGGGTGGAGCCTGCGTTGTCCACACGGAAAACCCACGTCCGTCACTATCCCACCGAGCTCTTCAGAAAGAGACTGGAAAACCGTCCACCTCAGTGGGCAGGTGCAACCTCCCCACACTCTGATTTTCCCCTGGAAGCTCCAATGTGACCACCCACAGCAAAGTCTTCCAGTGGCGACCGGATCGTTTCATTCTTCTCTGAGCAAACAACCGGTCAGTCACCCGTTCAGTAAAAACGGCGCTCGGGGCCAGGTGAGCTTGCAACTGAAGCCACCACGTGGTGGCTTTCCCGGGCACGGCCACCCGGCACCGCGGGAGGGCTTTGTGTGCACCTCCGGGCCCCTTGCACGGAATATTAAAAAGACACACTCCAGGGCGGAGATTTAATGGAATTAATAAAGTTCACTGCTTCATCGGGGACATTCTTAAGTGAAGCTGGCAGCCCGCCAAGGTCCCACGCGCTGGCCTCCACCCAGCCCCGCCTGTGGCCGAAACACAGCCACCCTGCCCTCCCTCGGTGCCCCAGCGCCTTGGTAGACCGGCCCTTCCCTGCGCCCCGAGCCACCGCAGCCTCCGCCAGGCCGGATTATCCCGGAGCCTCCGCTTCCAAGCCCTCCCTGACCAGCCCAGCCCAGGGAGTCCGCCTCCTGCACCTCCCGCCGGCCCATCCTCTGCCACCCGTAAGTCCCGGGGCTCCCCCCACCCAGGGCGTGACCCTCGGGGGCAGTCCCCGCCCCGCCCCATGCAGGGTCTCCTCCCCAGGCAGGAGAAGCTCCCGCCCTCTCCCACAGCCTGTGGCCCCCCGCACACCCCTCCGCCCAGACCTGGCAGCAGCGAGTGCCTTTGCATCTGGGAATCCTTCTGAGCCCCTGGTGAGGCGCGGAGAGCAAAAGCCTCGCCTCTGCGCCAACCGCAGTGGAGCACGACAGCGGAGCGTGGGGCTCTGCGAGATGGGCCCTGCCCCCCGCATCTCCTCCTGCGTGGCTCTCGGTGACCAGCTTCCCAAACTGTCAGCGGGAGTCGGACTTCAGCCCCCAGAGCTGCTGCAGAAGTTTCCAGGGGACTGGAGGTGGGCAAGAGTTAGCAGGGTTAAGGATCTCGGGCCCTGGGCTTCCTCTCCTGAGCTGTCCACGGGAGCCTCCAGGCCAGGGAGGGGCCACGAGCACGGAGGGTGGGGGGGTGCCCAGGCCCTGCCCAAGCAGGTGCCTCCTCGGGCCTGTGCCAGCCAGCGCTGGGCAAGTCTCTGCTGTATGCTGGGCGGTACCAGCCGGCACCCCACTGGCCCCCAGAACCCTGCCACCGAGCTGGAGGGGTTTCCAGACACCCCTGGGCCGTGGGCCTGGCCTGGCTGATGCATCCCCATGGGGCACGGGGGCCTTGGGGAGGACCTTGTCCCGCTGAGGGAGGCACAGCCCCGGCCCCCGCCAGCCGCACCTGGCCCCTCCGCACCGCTCCTCCATCCTTCCGTCCCAAGAATCGGGCCCAAATGATAAAGATTTTATCACTTCCAGTTGATAACCTGGTTATTCACATGTTCAGATTTTCTAGGTCCTCTTGAGACATTTTCCAGATATATGTTCACTTAAACAAGACCTTTAAATTTCATTTAATCAAAAAATATCTTTCAAACTCTACGATGTGCAGGGCTCTGAAAACAGGATACATTACAACTTGAATCAGCACATACCAGCAGCAGGGCTGCCCGGCCTGCGAGAGAAGGGAGCCGGACACAGGGCACTGGCCTCCGTCCCTCCCTGCTAGCGCTTGCAAACCCTAAGCGGCATTTCCTGGGCCCAGAATCTAGAGGGTGCCTGGTTGGGAAGGGGCAGGGGAAGGGAGAGACCCAGGGAACTGGCTGGAGGAGATGTGCACAGAGTGGCCTCCCAGCAGGTCCCCCTGACCTTGCTGTCCTCACCTGGAGGACGGGCTGTGGGCACAGGGCTTGCCTCCTGGGTGCCGGGGCATCCCACAGGGCATGCTCGAGGGCTCTCGATGCAGCCCCGGCCCCCCAAAAGCACTCTGGAAAATATGATGATAATCCTCACTCTGGGACGGCCTAGGGGCATCAGGCATCAGGCTCCAGTCACCCCTGGGCTGACCTCACTCAAAACTGGAAATCGAGCTGGACCCCGCCTCCTACCATGCAAACCCTCAGGCCTGCCCAGGTGCAGCAAGGAGACCCCAGGTGGGTCCAGGGCTGGGGTGCCAGGAACTCCTCGGCTGCAGAACAGCTCTCCCTCGGCCTCGGGCCAGCACAGGAGGAGCTGTGGCCGAGCCCAGGAGCACCTCCGCAAGGTTGCACAGCCAGGATGGCAGCAAGAGAGCGAGCTGGCCCCCACTGCACCGTGTCCCCAAAGTCTGCACCTGTGAGTCGATGCCAGGGACTGCCTGGGAGAGACAGGCCCACAAACACCTCTGGCCTCGCCTCGGGAGGTGAGAGAACTTGGGCGCCACCACCAAGCCCAGGCGGCCTGGGCAGCGTTAGGATCAGCAGACCGTGGGGCTGCCATTCCCAGCCCGTAACTGTGTGATCAGCTCGTTAAACTTCTTGTCAGCTGCCAGCGCCTCCCGCCAGGGGTGGGTTTGCAGGGCCGGGCAGCTGGCCAGTCTGTCATCTGCCACGTGGCCAGGGCCCAGCATAGTGCCTGAGCCGGGGCACTCAAGAGCAAGGGAATGGCCACTGGCTAATCTGTCTCCCCCCATCAGCCGCCGATAACATGGGGAGAATAACTCTACCTGTGAGGGTGACACGACAGAACAGGTGTACAGCAGGCAGGGCAGAGTGGTCCCAGTCTGAGAAGATCTAGAGTGAACCTGGCTTGTAAGGACGAGACTGGCCAGAAGGCAGGCTCCCCAGGTGTGGCAAGAGGGGAGAGGGACGAGGATGGCTGATACCTGACGTTCCGGCTCAGGCACTGCGTGGCTGGGATGGTCACTCCTGGAGACGAGGGGAAGGGCGTGTCGTGAGCGTGAGGAAGGGCTTCTCATGCTCATGAGCAAGGTCCCCAGCCCCAAGAGGGTGGGACAAGAGACCACATTTGGGGTTTTTAGGACACATGCCGTCACTGAACCTGTGGTCTGGAGGAGCTCACTCAGGGCATGAGGTTGGAGATATTGGGGGATAGAAAAAGCCCAGGTCAGGACAAGGCGAAACAACAATTAACAGAAAGGAGACCAAAAGGCAGCCAGAAAGGTGGGACAGCCCACCTGGGCCAAGTGGCCACCGCAGGTGAAGGGGAGGCACGCCAGCTTTAAACGGCATCGTTCCAATGTCTTCCGGCATCCATAGTTTCTGATGAGAAGTCTGATATCATTCATTGCGCCCTGTTGTGCAATGTGTGTTTTCTTCTTTCAAGATTTTCCCTTTTAGTTTTCATCTTCATCGGTTTGACTTGGAGAAGCCTAAGCATGATTTTCTCCCAATTGATCCTATTCAGGTCTTGAAGCACTTCTTGAATTTGTGCATTTATGTTTTTAATCAATTTGGGAAGTTTTTAGTCATTTTTTAAAATATTTTTTTTCTGCTCCATTCTCTCTCTCCTGCCCTCCTGGAATGCCAGTTACCCATATTTTAAAACTTTTAACACTGTTCACATGTCTTGGAGTCTTTATTGGTGCTTTTAAAATCACTTCCCTCTCTCTTCTTCACAGTGGATAGCTTCTATTGATCTATCTTCAAGTTCAGACTCTTCCATCATCTGCATTCTGTTGCTAATCCCATTCAGTAATTTCTTTTTAGTTCTAAACATCAATTTAGATGTTTTTAATATCTTCTAGTTGTCTGCTTGAATTTTCTATTGTGTCATTCACGGCAACTACAAGGTTGGTGGTGGTCATGAAAGGAGCCATCTCCATGGGTGATGGGGTAGCAGAAGACTGAAGAGTAAATATCTTCTGTTGTGTTAAGGAAGTTTCTTTTTAGTCCTAGCCTGTTAAACATGTATCATAACTGGGAGTGCATTTTAGATGTTATTAAGTATGTTTTTGGCTCGTCTCAATATTATCATATGGTTCTTCTTCCTTTGGCCTATTAACATGATGATCTTAACGGATTTCTTAATGTTGAGTCATCCTCGCATCCCTGGAAACATACTCTACTCGGTCATGGTCTATTATGATATTACTACACACTGCTGGATTCAATTTTCTAATTCTTCTATTGACCATTTTTGCGTCTATCTTCACGTGTGACCTTGGATGGTGGTTTTTCCTTTTTTTGTGCCACCATGATTGGATTTTGGTATCAGGCTTTATGCTAACACAGAAAATGAATCGGAACTTCGTCCACCTTCTATGCTTGAAACATTTTGTATAGTATAGTAATGATCTTGAGTGTTTATTTAAAAAAAAAAAAAACCTGCCCATAAAACTCTCTGGGCCCCGTGCCTTTTCCTGGGGTAAGATTTTATCACTTTCAGTTGACAACCTGGTTATTCACACATTCAGATTTTCTATGTCCTCTTGAGACATTTTCTAGATATGTGTTCACTCAAATAAGACCTTTAAATTTCATTTAATCAACAAATATCTTTCAAACTCTACACTGTGTAGGGCTCTGAAAACAGGATACATTACAACTTGAATCAGCACATACAATTTCTATGAGAATAGGCATTCGGTAAATTGCTTCTCTCCTCCCTCATTCTCCATTTCAGATGAGAATCCATGTAGATACTTGTTGACCTGCAGGTGACTTGTACCTATCCACAGATGCATCCATCCAAACAAACTTATATACATCTACATATTCATCCATCCCCACACCCATCCATCCATTCATCCACTCAACCATCTCCCCATCCATTTGGTCATCCACCCAGGCATGCATCTATCTACCCATCCACCCACACACCCATATATCCACCCATCCATTCATGGAGCCCGCTTTCACTTCCTACTCTGATGCAGGTACTCTTCTGGGTATTGGGGGTCCAAGGCTGAGAGACATAAGCCAAGTGCTGGAAGACCAAATTGAGATTCAAAATGGCCCCAGCAGGCTAAAACCATGGACAGAATAGAACAAGATGTGATGCTCTTCTGGGATCCAGGGATCCAGAGTGGCAGATCTGAGCGTCTATTTCTGGGATGTGCCACCCTCCAGTTCCAAGCAGGGCCGGCCCACCACTGGAACACTCTGAGCAGGGGTCAGTGCTCAGCTGTGGCAGGGGAGGGGCAGCTAGAGCGGAAGGCACTGAAGGAGAGACCAAGGAAGGACTTGGTCAGGTTGTCCTGGGCACCCTCTCATCCCCGCTGTCTGTTCCGTTCAGGCTGATGCATCAGCTCCTATTTCGCTACAGTGGTCTTGAGGGCTGGAGTGGAACCTTCTCCATCCTCGTGACTCTAGGCACAAATGTTTACGGAGCGAACGATCAGGGAAGGACCAGGACGCTGGAGGGCTTGCATGCTGACTTGGACACACTAGATGTGCCGCCCCTGGGGGGCAGGCTCTGGGAAGGGCGGTGGCCGCGTCATCATCACGGAGGCTCCGGTCTAGATTTCTTTCCCCCCCGACAGAGCTCAGAACCCAGGTTCAGGGGCGGGAGCGACTCCTGCAGCCTCAGCCCATATCACCTGTCGGCCTTTTGCCACTCAGCATCCCGGGATGTCAGGGGAGGCCTCCAGAGCCCTGCTTCCTCTGGCTCTGCTGCGAGGGCCGGGGACCCGGCTGGGGAGCGTCCGAGGCCCCTCGGCAGGAAGAAGGGGGTGGGCACGGCGTGTTCTTTCTCCCGCCTCCACCGACTGCAGAGAACCAATTTGCCTTATCACAAACTCCCGGAGTGGCTGGCTACACCGAATAGCTAGAATTCCTGCTCGGAGGCACATCTGTTCCTGATCGAGGGGAGGCCAGGGATGACAAGGCAGGGGAGGGAAGCGGAGGTACTGGGCCAGACCTTCCCGAAATGACGCTCCCGCCAGGCGAGGGGAGCTGCCAGCCGGGCAGCGGGCAGAACCGGGCGGCCTCCCGGGCCTAAGGCAGGGGAGCTCCCTGCCTCTCCACCCCTCCCCCAGCTGGAGCCAGGGCCCGCCTTCCGTGGGGCTGGGGGAGGGTGAACAGGCCCCCCCAGTGCATGGAGCTGCCGGCCACACTGAGCTCCTCCCCGCTGGAGCGCCTCCCTGCTCGCCGCCAAGCGCCGCCCCTCCTGCGTCCCTCCGCCAGCACACCCCCAAACCCTCCGGGCTCCAGGGTGTCCCACGTTCAGACCAAATCTAAAACTCGCATGAGATTCGCTCACTCTCCCCTTGAAGATTCCCTGCTGTCCAGAGCGCTCTCAAGGTCAAGTTCAGCTTTTCGACTCGGCACTGGGGCCCTTCAAGCCCTGGCTGACTCAAGCCCTCCAGCCCCTTGCTCGTGGTGGTGCTCACCTTCACCTCTCCGGCCCATGCAGTTCCCTCTGCCCACAACACCCTTCCAGCCCCCGTGTCTCGCTGATGCCTGTGGCCCTTCAGACGCAGCCGCGGTGGGGGGGGGGGCCAGGTCTCCAGGGCACCTTCTCCTCACCCCGACTGCTGTGCTTGTGGGCTCATCCCCGCACGACCCCGCCAGGTGGCCCTCGGTCCCCGGCACAGCCAGTGCGCGGAGGGAGGGAGTAGGACAGGGAGACCAAGAGAAGGCAGCGGGCAGGGGTGGGGGACAGGGACAGGGCACTGCCATGTGCCCGAGGGGAGGCAGGGCTTCGCTCCACTTTTCCTCTCCTCGGAGGACGGCCTCAGCCTCGAGGGGGCATTTGGCAGCCTTGGAGTGGGGAAGGGTCCCAGTCCCTCCGTCCAGCCACGGCACCTTGAGGCCTGCTGCCCCCGGCACCTCCGGGCTCCAGCGCGAGCCCGCCCACCTCTCCGGCCAGCTCCTAGGGACGCCTCGGTCTCCCCCAGTGCAGTCTGGGGCCGCCCTGTCCTACACCTGCAGCCCGCTGACACCACGCTGGGCTGCGGCTCCCAAGGCAGAGGATGTGCCGTTGCTGCGGTGACGGGGGACAGGGAGGGGCACTGGAGGCAGCAGGCGGGAGGCGAGCCCTGTCACCCATGGGCCCAGGCACCTGTCTGCGTGCGGGGGCGGGGGTGCTGCAGGGCTGAGGGGCTCCTTGGAGGGCAGCAGCCCCCCCCCCGCCATCCTTCTCTGTGCAGAGTGTGTGGCGTTGCCACTCCAGCTCCTAGCAGGGTGCACCCCAATACTCCCAGCCCCCAGGACACCTCCCCTCGCCCCCAGCCTGCCGTCCCCGCCTCTCAGCCCCACCTCGGCCAGGCCCAGCAGCCCCTTCCCCCGAGGTGCCCGGTCCGGAGGGCGCGGGGCTGGGGGGCAGGCCGGCCGGCCAGGGGAGCGTGGAGTGTGCCATGCCCCGCGCGGCCAGTGTAAACAGATCATTTCTGTCTGCCTGGGGGGGAGGGCTGGGGGTGGGGAGGGAGTTGTCTTGGGCTTTGTTATGTACCGAAAAAAAAAAAAAAGCCAAAAAATTTGGGTCACAAACCACAAACTGTTTTGCTTTCGGCATAACCGGCATAAACAGGCATTTTCTCTTTGGTTTCTGGCCGGCTGAGGCCTGGCTGGCTGGGCCGGGGCGGGAGGGAGGCTGCAGGCTGCGCTAATGAGGCCTGGGGCTGCGGCCTGGCCCGGGAGAGGGGCTGGCCGGGGCTGGGGGCCAGCAGAACAGGTAGAGAGCAGGCTGGGGGGGCGGTGACCTGTCCCTCTGTGGGCCCCCAGGCCCAGCTGCCCCCCGGCCTGGCCGCACCTGTGCAGAAGCACCGGCCAGGTGCCAGGCCCGGGGCAGCAGGAGGACCCCGGGAGCCGGGGCCAGCGGCTGGGTTACTTGAGGATGACGAGGCTATGCCAGGTGAGTGCTCCCAGGCGAGGAGGCCTCTCAGGCTGGGACCTGCTCGGGGAGCAGCAGGGTGGGCTGGGCATGAGCCGCTCCGCGTGGGGGATCCCTCCAGGCAGCCTCCGGGGCGTTCTCTCTGGCCACTCTGCCCTGGAGCTGCGGAAAGAGCCCAGGGAGCTTGGGGAGCCAGGGTGGCTGTGGCTACCGTGGCGACCAGCATCCTGCGGGACAGGGCAGGGACTAAGTGCCAGGCCCTTGTCTGCACGAGGGGAGCTGGGGAGACCAGGCACCTGCGGGGGTTCATGTCTGTGCAGCCACAGGGGGTGTGTGGGAGAGACCGTGAAGCCTGGGGGTGGGCACTGGAGCGCGGGGGGGGGGATGCAGCCTGGGGAGTGGGGGGGTGGGTGCTGAGGAACCTGGCCAGTGGCCTGTGGGAGCCACAGAGCGTTCCACGGGAGCGTGGCCGGCTGTAGCCCCTGCCACTCTGGTCCCCTATGGAGCAGGCCAGCGGGCCTTGCCCTGGGGGCTAGACTGCAGCAGAGCCCAGAGACGGGGGCAGCCCGTGGGGTGAGGAGGACGGCAGCGGCCAGGAGGGCAGTGGGTGGCCAGGCAGGGGCACACCCAGGCGCAGGGCCTGTGGGACGTCCCAGAGGAGCTGAGCCGGCCAGAGCAGGTGCCTTCTGAAGCTTATTCTTGTCGTTCCTGAGCATTTATGGGGCAGGCCAACGGGGCACCGTCGCGTGGGGCGCTGGGGCAGGCTGGCAGCCGAGGGTGCGGTGGGCAGAGACCGCCCGGGCAGGTGCCAGAGGGGTCGCAGGGCTGGGCAGGGCGGGGCAGGGTGGTCTCAGAGCCCATCAGGAGGCGTTGGCTGGTCTCCAGGGCAATAAAGGGCCACTGCCGGGTTGCGGGCAGCGTGTGAGCCGGTCTGATGATGTAAAAGGCCACCTGGGTGCTGTCTGGCTGTCAGGAAGTGTTGGGCCAGGGGGCAGGGGGGGAAGAGCGTGGACAGAAGTCCCCCCACCGATGTGCTCCCTGGAGCAGGGGATGGGACAGGGCAAGGCGCAGCCTCACGCCAGGTCCCTAAGTGACCACAGGCAGGACAGCCCCAGGGGAAGACCCTTCCCCACCTCTCCCAGCTCCTGGGGCGAGTTCCTTGGCTTGTGGCAGCTTCACTCCCACCTCGGCCTCCACGGTCACCTGGCCTTGTTCCTTGGCTACCTTTCCCCTTCTCTTCTACGGAGACACCTGTCCTTCGACCTAGGCCACCCTAAACCCAAGCGGATCTCATCGAAAGACCCTCCATTTAGCCCTATCGGCAAAGACCCCTTTTCTAGATAAGGCGGCAGTCACAGGCGCTCGGGGGTCAGGGTGTGCGGACACGTCCGGCCCACGGCAGCGAGGCCCACGAGTGGCAGTGCCCCACACAGCCCGAGCCCTCTGCCCCCGTTACAGCTCGACCTCATCCCCTCACTGCTCCCCACCCCCCATCCCTGCTGTCACTCAAAACGCTCCCGCCTGCTCGTGGCTCAGCCTGGAGGAGCACACTTCCTTCCCGCCTCCTCCAGGTCTCTGCTCCAGCTCGGCCTGTCCACCCAGCGCCCTGGGCTTCCTCCCCTGTTCTTCCCCAGCTCCTGCCTGGGGCATCCTGCGTGTGGGTGTCCTGCCTCTCCACGTGGATGGATGGATGGATGGATGGATGGATGAGCGGGTGGATGAGTGGGTGGTTGAGTGGGTGAGGGATGGGTCAATGGGTGGGTGAGTGTGTGGATGAAAGGGTGGAGCTCTGGGATGGATGGAGAATTTGCAGAGCAGGGAGAGAGGAGCACAGCAGGCCCAAGGCAGTGCCGGAACAGCTGGAATGAGGCCGGGCCCGTCAGGGCAGAGTGGGGCAGGCCAGCCCTGAGAGGGTGGCGCTGATGCCAGCTAACCCGGGAGAACGGGGGCGAGCAGCTGGCCGTGCCCAGGGCTGCCGAGCTCAGGGGAGGTCATGGGGGTCTTGGGTGCCAGCGGGGGTGGGTGGAGCCAGGGGGCAAGCGAGAGTGAGGAAGCTGCAGGCAGCCCCTGGGGCGGCCAGAGGGGCTCGGGTGCGGAGAGGGCCGGTGTCGAAGTGACCTGGGCCTGGGCCTGGGCCTGGCAGCTGTGGCCGCGGAGGAGGCGTGGGGCAGGATGCTGAGGGCATGCAGGTCGACTCCCCCCAACCTGCTCTCAGCGGGGCAGGCTGAGAGGGCTGGGCCTCCCTCAGCACCCCCAGAAGGGCTCAGCATGGCTCCCTGGGGGTGGGCCGCCCCTGGACCCTCTGCCGCAACCCTAGCCCCAAGGATAGACCCAGGCCCGCCTGCCCTCCACCCAGCCCTGGGCTGCCCCACGAGGGGCACAGTGCCCCCCACTCTCATTGCTCTTTCCCGACCCCCAGCCCCCCTCATCTCCAAGCCTTGCTCCCCTCCTGCGGGCCGCCCCTGCCCACCGCTCCCCTCCCCCCTCTCGGAGGCTGCTTGCATGCAGGGCCCTGCAGGGCCCAGGGGCTTGGTCAGGGCCCAGTGCCCGGCCGGTGCTAGCGTCAGAGGGAAGCAGCAAGCGGGAGAGCTGGAGACGGGGCAGGATGTCCAGGACCGGGGGGCCAGGCCGCCCCCCACCCGCAGGCCCTCAGCAGTCCTCACGGAGGTGCGGGCACAGGCAGATCCTCCGGAAAGGGCTTGGAGTCGGGGTTGGAGGGGAGAGGCCGTGCCAGGCCTCCCGGCACCCTGGGCGCCAGCCTCACCCTCCCCGGACGCCAGAGACCAGCACTCGCAGGGCAAGGCAGGCTGAGCTCTGCTCCTTTCCACCCATGTCCCGGCGGTTCCTGCTGTGGCCTCAGTCTAGGGAGGGGTGTGAGTCCCCAGCTGGGAGGATCCCCGGGTCCCCATCTCCAGCAACAGCTAAGGTATCCAGAACCTTCCAGCTCCCAGGGTTGGGGCAACGATGGCACTTTATTCTTCCTTTGCCCCTCCTCCCATGGCGCGTCACCTCTGCGGAACTTTGTGCCCGAGACTGCCCCAGACCCCGGCCCATGCCTGTGTCCGAACCGCGAGGCCCTGCCCCTCCCAGGGGTCCGGCCCCTCCTTCCCTCCCACAATCCGGTACCCAAGCAGAAGACGGAAGACTCAGAAAATAGTAATTTTAAATGCTTTATTGGGGTTGCGAGCGTTACAGGTTAAAGACAAAACCCAAGCCCTGGATTTTGCCGGAAACATGAGCGTGTTAGAGGAGTCGGGTCGAGGCAAACACGGGCCGCTGCAAGATGGGCGGACACAGCAGCAGGTGACTCGGGGTGTTTGGCGCGTGGGGGGTCTTCAGGTGATGGTCAAGTGGGGGACCCGAGAGGGGGTCCCGCTGAAGACATCGTCGGGGTACACGGGGAAGAGACAGATGGGGGGCCACAACTAGGGCGCGGGAGGTCAAGTGGGGACCCGGGTCGGGATGGGCTAGGACCCAGGGGAGAGCTGCAGGCCGGGCGGGGGGCACAGAGGGTGGTCGGCAAGCGCCCCCTGGAGCACCCGCTCCGTCGAGGCGAAGTAATACTGGGGGCGGGCGTCCAGCGGGGTGGGCAGCAATTTGGGGTGCCTCGAAGTCTTTTGGGTCTCAGGCCAATCTGGGTCTCCAATTGTGGCAGTTTTGCTCTTTGGGCTGCGTCCAATGTTCCAAATGGCCCATTCTCTGGGCACCTGCCGAGGACCCTCTGTGCCTGGTGTGGGCAGACTGGCATGGACGACCCCCGGGGTCATGCCAGCCCTGTCGCCAGGGCCCCGAAGCCTTAGGCCTCTAGACTGCTAGTCGGACCACCATGCGGGGGGGCTTCGCTGGGGGCAGAAGTGGGGGCGAGGTAAACCTCCCAGCTGCCCGGATCCCCGCCGCAGTCCTAGGCGCCGCGGGGGTGGCTGCTGCGGTACGGCCAGACCCACGGGCCTCGGGGCCCAAGCGACCCGGCCGATGGACACTTTGGCAGCTCTCCTGCTCTGCGGGGCTCAGCCCTCCTGACCTCCCCACTGTCCAGCCTCACCCCACCTCGCACCCCGGGAGGCCCTGCGGAGCTTCAGGCCTCCCGGGGACAAGGCAGGGTGCTGAAGAGCGGGCAAGATGTCACCGAGGGAGGGGGCGGGGCTCCCCAAGTGCTCGGAAGGCGGCCACCCGCTCCAGCCCGGTGGAACCCCTCTGCTCACACGTCCACGGCCCCTTCCCCCCCAGCCAGCCTCGGGCTGGCCGGGGGCCCCAACCTGGTGGCCTCCGAGCACCTTCCTGACACCTGGGGAGACCCCACCCCACCCCCTCCTCCACCCTCCAGGACCTCCAGGGACCAGCCACTGTCCCCAGAAGCCAGGCTGGACAGCGGCCCTCTCCATTCCCCTCTGGCTGCTCCGTGGGGTGCTGTGGCCGGCACCCCACGGAGGCCCCACTCTCGACCCAACCCAAGCAACAGGGACAGATTAAAAAAAAAAAAAAAATTAAATGCAGGGAGATAAATGGCGGAGGGCAGGACATGGTGGTCTTGTCCGTTGGCTTCGTGCACTATTACTTGGTCCTGCCCCCCTGTTACATGGGGAGGGAGTATAATTCGGCGCGCGTAAAAGCTAAGGAGGGATAAAAAAAAAAAAAAGAAAAAAAAAAAAAGGAAAAATGCCCCAAGAAACAAAGAGGGGAAATAGATCAATTGACGTAAAATTTGGGCTCCTAATTGTCGCCGTCTGTCACCCTGCAGTTCTGTCTTCTTCCTGACTCCTCCGAATCTCTCTGGACCACCTCTCACCCGAGAGCTTCCCCCCACCCAGCCCCCACTGCCCCCCACCCGCCCCGCCAACCGCCAGACTTCCCACACTCCCCGTCACCTTCGCCAGTCTCCAGGGGGCTCCCAGGAGACTGGCGAAGGTGACCCTAGGTGTGCTCGGTGGGGGGGGTCCCCTAGATCTTTCTGCCAGGAGCACACCCAGGGAGTCAGGCTGCTGGGGGTGGGCACGTCTTGCTTGGCTACTGCTGTCTCCCACCTGCCAAGCTCATTCCTTGCTCTGCACAATCAACAGGGGAGGTCTCGGGGTGGACGGGGTCTGGGGGGCATTGCAGCTCACACTGGGCGGCCGCGGGACAGGCACCGAGGAGGAGGGGGCAGCTCCCTCATCGTGGAAAGATGGTGGATGTGTGCGTGTGAGTGTGTGTGAGTGTGTGTGTGTGCGTGTGAGTGTGTGTGTGGGTGCCTGTCTGTGCGTGTGGCTGCGGGGAGGCATGTGGCAATGTGTGCTTTCTAGGGTAGGGGCTCAGATGTACAGTTTTTTTTTGGGGGGGGGGTTGTGCCAATTAAATTCTATCTGCTCGGATTCCGGTCCTCACGTTCCATGTTCCCACCTTGGGTCTCACTGGGTCCCTCCGACTAGCTCCGTGACGAATTTTATCAATGGGAAATCGAGCAAAGAACGAGTTTGGGTCATTGCTGTTGTCAACGCACCCCGAAAAGCCCGGGGGCGGTTTCCCTGAGAAGACATTGGTGCACAAGCAAGAGGGTGCCCACCTGCGATCTGGTCCCTTCTCTCTGCCGGTTCAGGGACCCGAGTCCAGGCCAATCTGACTCAAGGTCCAAAGGGGAAGAGAAGGGGGAGGGGGCGCCAGATTCCTTTATTTTGCCAATTGTTTCGAAGCCAATTAGTTTTTAGTATTTTTTCAGCCAATTGATTTTTTTTAGTTTTGATTTTTTTTTAAGCTAATTAGTTTTTTTTTTTCCTGGTGTTTTTAGAAAGCCAATTAGTTTTAAGGGGCCTCATGTGTGTGTGTGTGTGTGTAGTTTAGGATTTTATGTTTCCAATTTTTTGATGTGCATGTTTAATTTGGGGATAATTTAGGGGGCAAGTGGGGGTTGTGGAGGGTGTTTAAAGCCAATCAATTCTAAATGGTTTTGAAGATGTTACTGTGGCCCGATGGAGGGGGCCTGGGGGGCAGCCTGACCTGGGGAGGCGGGGCAGGGGGGCTGGGCTGGGGGAAGCCCTCGAGGGGGAGGTGGGACAGAGAGATTTCAGTGGCGGAACCTGCTGGAAATGTTCCTGGTCAGGAGGTCACAGGGCGATGGCACGGCACTGCAGGGGACGACGCTTTGGTTCACTTCTGATCGCTGGGCATCTCCGGAGAGGCGTCCCCGTGGGTGGGGTCTTGGGCGGGCAGGGCCTGGGGGTGCTGGGTCTCCCTGACCGCTTCGAGCTCCTTGGTGAGCTCTCGACCCCGGCGGGCGCGCAGGAGAGCAGGCAGGCCCCTGCGCAGGCGCTGGGTGGACTGCTTCCAGCTGTCATATTGGAAGAACTTGCCCACGGGGTATCTGGGGAAGTTGTCCTGGGGAGGGAAGTGGCCAGTCACCACCTGCCCACTCCTCGGTCCCCTACGAGAGCCTCCCGCCCTCCTGCGTGGGCCTCTCTCGGTGACCTGACAGGGGGACCTTGGCCACACCCGCCACCATGCAGCGGCCAAGTGGCAGTGGGTCTGGCCGGCTACCTGTGCTGATGTCCACAGGGGTGGGGAGGGGCAGCGGCAGCCATGAGAATGGCCTCCCAGTGGCCCAGCCAGCCAGGACGCTGGCTGCCCCCTGCCCCGTGGCTGAGACCCCCACTGCTGGAGGGGCCGGCCATTCCCATGTCCAGAGAGGGGCCCTCACCGGAAGCACGGTCGGAGGGGTCGACACGTCCCTCTCGGACTTGGCGGGGGTGGCGCAGTAGGTCTCCAGGAGGGCCAGGTCGCAGCTGCGGAAGCAGCACTCCTCAACGATGCCACGGCTGCGGCGGTTCACACGGCTTGCGGGCCTGCCTGGAAGTCCCACAGGACACAGGGGTGACTTTAGCACCGGGCACCGCTGGGCAGCGGGCCGAGGAGGCCCCCCCCCCCGGGGAGGCCTGGCCACCCTTCGGGGCGGGAAGGGAAGGGAAGTGAGCGCTGCAGGCAGAGGTGCCCCAGAGAGGCGAGGACAGAGGGGGGTGCATGCGTCAGGCCCCTGGCCTCAGGCCTCCTTCCTTCCGCAGGTTTAAAACGGGCAAAGCCTCCCGGCCGCGTGGCCGGGCGGACACCGCCAGGACCAGAGGCCCACACTGGCAGTGGTTTGGGAGCTGTGGGGTGTGAGCCCAGTTCAGAGGCCACCCAGCAAGGGACACTGGGTGGACACAAGCGTGGCCCACACCCCGGGAGCCGCCGAGGCAGGGAGGCACAGGCAGGAGAGGAGAAGACGGGAGGAGAGGAGTGAGGAGGCCAAGGAACCACTCCCTTCTTCCCTCCCGCCTTCCCCCTCTCCCCCACGGCAGGGCTCAGCTGTAAGGAGAAAGTCACAGGGAAGAGCAGGAGCCACCAGCGGGAGGAGGGAGAGGGACCCCATCATGGGGTCCCAGGAGCAGCGGGGCTCCGCCCACCCCTCCTTTCAGGGCAGGCTGCAGGGCCACTTCCTGCCCCCAGTGAGGCTGTCGGGCAAGAGGGAGGGCCCAGGGAGGCCAGGGCAGCAGGGCTTCGAAAGCGTCAGCAGTGGGTGCACTTTTCAGAGAGAAGCTTCGAAAGGCATTTGCATCCTGTGAGCCCACCTCAGTGTGGCAGCGTGGGCAAGCAGAGGCTGTGGAGGATGTCACGCAGCAAGTGTCAGGTGGCAAGGACAGGGCGCCCCACCCAGGTGCCCACCCAGCCTCCCTTCCAGGGGGTGAGTCTGAAGGACAGTG
This sequence comes from Cheirogaleus major, assembly GCA_963574435.1. Taxonomy (NCBI): domain Eukaryota; kingdom Metazoa; phylum Chordata; class Mammalia; order Primates; family Cheirogaleidae; genus Cheirogaleus; species Cheirogaleus major. Next base: position 23,906 of record CAUYPO010041228.1, on the reverse strand, counting down.
AGCAGTGAGCCCACCCGCCAGCCCCCCAGGCTGGAAATCAGGAGAGAAGCGGAACTGCAGTCCGAGCACTCTCGGGGGTGGCAGTGGGCACCCCACGGCCTTTCCCGCTGCCGTCCGCCGCCCGCAGGCACGCTCAGCCCCGGCACCCACCAACCACATTTGCTTTTATTTTTATTGATTTTAAATCGATTTCATCAGATTTTAAATCTTGCCATCCGTGCACACACGCCCCTGTCAAATGTCCAGCGAGTGCAGGAGAAGAGGCAGGTTGCTCAGCACCCACGGCGTGGGGTCTCCTCCTCGGTGGGGGCTGGCGCCGCCCACCAGGAGCTCCAGCCGCAGGGCAGACCCCTGCGAGTGCATGTGAGGAACAGGGCACCTGCGGCCACCCCCAACGGGAGCTGTGAGTGCATGTGGCAGGGACAGGAGCCCAGGCGAGTTGCAGGTGCTTGGCCAACACCAGCTGGGACTCCAAGGCCTCAGAGCAAGGGCTGGGCCGGTCACCTGGGAGTGTCCTCCCCCAACGAGGCTAGGTGTCCTCATCTGTCACCCAGGGAGGTCTCGCCTAGGTGTGCTGAAGCCACCCCACCCGGACTGAGTGCCTGCTGTGTACGCCCCTCCCCAGCCCCAGCCCCAGCCCCTGCCCCCGGCTACTTACTGAAGTAGAAGCCGCGGTCCCCACAGACAAACTGGAGGGTGTCCACCAGCTCCCCGCCGCACAGGGTCTCACTGGGGCGGTAAGCAGCAATGCAGCACGAGGCCAAGGCCAAGAAGGTGAGAAGCACCAGCATCGGCTTCCCCGCTGGGACCCCCATTGGTATCTGGGGGCAGGAGAGACACACTGTGAGTCAGGTGCCTGGCGCACTCTGACGTGACAACGCGATCGCGACTTTAAAGCACGGCTTCCTTATATATGCTGGCATTTTGATCACAAAATAACACACACGCTTCAGCTGGTGGGGTGAGGGCACAGGGTCACTTCAGGAAGGAGGACACGTCACAGAAAGGGCTCGGTGGCCGAGTCGCAAGAAGTGCTAGTAGCGTGGGGTGACCGTGCCCGTCGTCACTACTGCAGGATCTCGGCCACACCCACGGGCACCAGGGCCCTTGCTGGACAGTGGACCTGGCCTCCGGCCTGTGACATCATGCAGATGGGGCCAGCCCAAGGGCATGTCACCACTTCTCAGGCCTCCGGGCACCAGCCAAGAGGGCAGATGGCCCCACCTCACCGCAGAGCACATGCACCCAGGAGGACCAGCCCTCCTCCCTCCAGCACCCCCCGCCGGGCAAGGGGGTCCAGGAGGACCACCCCTCCCCGAGAGAGCAGCAGGCAGAGCTTCCATCCTTCCAGTCTGAGCAAAGCCCAGGTCGAGGCCCCCCGTGGTGAGCGCACCCCATTACTCTCAGGAGCCTGTTCTCCCAAGTCACCCAGTCCTCCACCTCCAGTCTCCCCTGGGTACCCCAAAACACGACAAAGCCAACATGCCTCCTTTGCAGGCCTCGAATCACACCACCTAAGGCCAAGGACCTCAGAGTCCCTCTGTGACCACCTGACCACTCCCCATCTGGAGTACCCAACTCCACTGGTGGGAGCCAGAGAGCAGCTCAGGCCACCTGAGAGTCCGGACACCAGGTCCCTCCAGGTCCACCCTGGAAGCAGAGGCACATCCTAGGACACCCCCCCCGTGGGTCGTGTGGCTGCAGGGCTACAGGACAAGTGTTAAGCAGCCCCCTTAGGGTGGGCAGCCTGGGACCCACACAGCAAGCGGCCCTGGCCCCCCACAGAAGGTGGAGGCCTCCCGGCGGGCGGCCCGGCCTTCCCGGACAGGCCCAGGGGGATTCTTGATGCAATAAATCACGTGAGCAGCAGAGCAGGGGATGAGAAAAAAACACAGTCTCGCTTGTCCTCTCTCTAGGGCAGTGGGCAGCTCCACGGAAAGACTGAAAACCACCCTGTCACCTCTTGACTGCACCCCAACCTGTCTCCCCACCGCCCTTGCCACCCCCTTCCCAAGTCCAAGAGCACACTCAAGTGGGCGGCAGAAAGCAGGAGCCTGGACAAGAGGCACGTGGAGAGCAAGGACAGGTGAGGGCCCAGGAGCAGCCGGGACGCTGGACGCAGAGGGGCACGAGGGAGGAGCAGAAGAGGGAGCAGCAGGTGAGGAAGCCAGAGACCCAGAGGAGGCCGGCGCGAGGCGGGCGCAGGCCGGCGACTCGGCCAGGCCAAGGCTGGCGGGTGTCCTGGGCTGCCGCAGGCTGGAGTGAGATGGCAGCAGGGTCCTCGCTCCACAGCCCTGGTTACCTGCAGCTGGACAGGAGGCTCGCTGGGGTTGAAGAGGAGGAGGAGGAGGAGGAGGAGGGAGCTGGACCTTTCTCTCACAGGAGAAGCGATGTCCAGTTTGCAAGCTGGTCAGTGCCTGAGCTTTTATGTCTGAGCGGGCTCCTCCCAGCCCCGGCTCCACCCTGCCCCCACCCTCCCTCCGCCTGCTGACCACTCCCCCCGCCCCTTTGCTCCCGCCCCCTCCCTCCTCCCAGCCAGTAGTCCCTCCTCTCCTGCACCCCCCACCCCACCACCAGCTCTGGACCATCCCTTAGCAAAGTGCCTTGGGGGGCTTGTTCTGCACCCCCCAGCCCATCCTTGCACGGGTTGAGGGGGGGGGCGGGCGGGGAGGAGGGGGTGGCGATGTCTCCTCTCCACCTCCCTGCACGGAAACTTCCACGCTGCCCACCGGGCGGGGGTGGCTGCCCGTCTCCGGCTCGGCTCGCACGCTCCTGCCCTTCCGAGCCTCCCTCCAGCCCCTCTCCCCATTCCTGCTCGGAAACGTTGGGGACAGAGAGTGAACGTGGGGGTCATACTGCAAATGTGGCGCCCAGCCCGATTCGCCAGCGCGCCCCCCTCGCTCCATCCAGGCCCCGCCCACCCAGTCTTTCCCTCAGTCTCGCTGGCAGCGAGCCAACATACCAGGGTGGGCTTCTCGGGCTCTGCCCCCCACACTCCCCGGCGCCCGGGGACGCCCGCCAGGCGCAGATCACACACTTCCCGCGACACCCCTACGCCCGCAAACAGACCAGGAAGTTGTTGCCCTCGCAGACAGCTCGCACCTCCCGCGGCGTGTCCCGGCGCCCCCGCCCCCCAAACGCCGCGGTGCGAGGGCGAGAGCGGGGCTCGCGACGGGGAGCGGGACCCGCAGCCTCCCGCCCTCCCCGGGCTCAGCCGGCCCGCAGCGCCGAGCCCCAGGGCCGGGCGCCGCCAGCCCGCCGGCCGCACCGCTTACCTGGAAGCCGGCGACGCTGCCGCCCACCTCCCTGCTGCGTTTCGCAAACCGAACAGCGGGCGTGGGCCCTCCTGCCGGGCACTCCTCTGCCAGCGCCGCTCTGGCCGGGTCGCCGGGGCCGAATGTGCGACGGGGCCGAACGGGGGGATGGCTTTTTTGGGGGGTGGGATTTGTCTGCTCGTTCGGGGAGGACGGGCTGTCTTCGGGCTGGGGCGGGCCAGATGTTGTACTTTCGGGGGGGAAAGGGTGTCGTGGAATGAGGTCAGCTGTTGTATCAAGGACAGAGGGGGGTCAGGACAGTGGGAGAGACAGAGTGAACGTGAAAGGGGGGGGGCCGAAGAGAGGGTTAGAGACGGAGAGAGGACAGCGAGAGGCGGGCAGGCTCACAGCGGGAGAGAACAGTGGAGAGAGAAACAGAAAGCGTATAATTAATCCACTTTGGTACGGCGAAGGCGAGAGGGCGGGCGTGGAGGGGGAGGGAGTCGGAGGCCAGGAGCTGGGGGGGACGGGAGGGAGCGTAGGGAAGGTGGCGGGAGAAGAGAGGGGCCGGGGCCAGATGCAGAGAGAGGATGGGGCGCACAGAGAAGCCAGGGAAGGACGCAACGTCGGGGGCCGAGGGAGGTGTTGACGGGGGGCGGAGTGGAGGCGTCTCCCCGGCCGCGGGCGCCCAGCTCGGTTTGGGCCGACGGAGCCCTCGGCCGTCGCGAGCCCGGGCCTGGGGGGGTTCAGGCGGTGGCGCCGCCGGGGCCGCTCGGGACGCAGCGGAGGGGAGCGGCCAAGGCTGCGCGCCGGGGGAGGGCTGGGGGGGAGCGCGGGGGATGACAACGCCGGCGGCCTGCGAGCCGGACTGCCTGCGGGGGGGACCGCCTCCCCTGGCGAAGCGGGGACGGGGATGAGGTAGACGACGAGGAGGCGGCGGGGGATCCGCAGGCCCGGCGGAGCGCGGCCCGCCGACGGCGCCCGGGACGGGAGTCAGCAGCGAGGCGACGGACGGCGTCGGCGTGGGCCGCCAGCCCGGGTGGAGGCGCTGGCGGGCCGAGCGCGGGCGGGCGTGGGCCAGGAGGCGGGGGCGGCCGGAAGGGGGGGCCGGGGGCCGGCCTGGCCTCACGCAGCTCCGCCGGAGAGCAGGCGAACTGCGGGCGCCAACGCCCGGTTCTTATAGCCGCGCCACCCCGCGGCCGGGCGCCCGCTCGGGCCCCGCTGGCCGTGCGCCCGCGCCAATGGGCGCCCGCGGGGCCCTCGCCCCGCCCCCGGCCCGCCCCCGCAACTCGAGCCAGGGGTACGCGGGCCGGGGGCCCCGGGCCCCGGGGGGCGGCGGCAGGAGGGGGGGCGGCGGCAGGAGGGGGGCCGTGGGGTGCGCGCGGGGGGGGGGAGGCTGGGTGGGGGGCAGGGAACGGCGGAGTGCGAACGGAATGCTGAATCCCCGTTCTAAAGAATTCGGGGCCCCATCTCAGGTTTCCGGGGTGCCAGGGCGCCCTGGGTTCGTGCACACGGGGCACCATGTTGGCAGGGGCAGGCGGCCTGCCAGGCTCCGGCGGCGGGGCTCCCAGAGCCCCCCGGGGGCTACACGGCAGGGGCGCTCCGCCTCAGTGAGGGCGCAGGTGGCTGGTCTGGGTCGGGGACCCTGCTGGGAGCTGCGGGGGAGGGGGTCCCTGGGCTCGGGCGGGGCGCACAGCCGCCACCTGCCCGAGCAGGAGGAACCGGCCGCGCGGCGCCTCGAGCCGCAGCCGGATCCCGAGCGCCCCCAGGTGCCACGCCGAGCCCCGGAGCACGGCGGCGGCCGCCAGGTGTGGATGCGGGGAAGGCCGGCTGGGCTGGGCCGAATCTTGGGCCTGCCTCGGAGCCTGCCGAGGCTGTGGCCGTTGGGGAGAAAGGCTCAGGGCGGGAAACCGCTCAAATACTACCTGCATGACTGAGCTCACCGGGGTGCGTCTAAGCAGCTCGCCTTTGGGGCCCACCCAAAATATCCGGATAATGGTTCCCCCGTCCTCAGTGAGTTGGACTTGCGTAGACGCGGGTTCAGGCCCGGGGACCACCACGATAACTTGGGTGTCTGGGGATACCATTTCCTAGAGCGTTTGGACAATGTAAGAAGGCGTTGTGATTTTTACCAAGTCCAACCATGCACGAGACCCCGCACCCCGCCTGCCCCGTCCCAGGCCGCAGCGCCTCGCGAGGGGAAGGGGCCCCGGCGGAAACCCGCGCCCCTCGCCCCCCTCGCTCCGCCATCAATCACTTCGCCCGCGCTCAGCGCGCGCCTCCCCGAGCCCTGGGCCTGCGGGCTGGAGGCGCCGGGCCGCCAGGGCAGGGAGCGCCTCTCCTCCGCGTCCCTCCAACCCGGCGCCCTGATCGCTCCGTGTCGGGGCCGTCAAGTCGCCTTCCCCACAAATGTGATCTTTGCAAAGAGCAAACGAAAGTGGCGCTGGTTTCTGGCCGCCAAGCCGCAAACCCGCAGCCGGCTCCCGCGTCCCGCGCCGGCCTCCCGGCGGCGGCCCCAGAGGAGCGCCAGCCCGGGCGGGACAGCGGTGGGTGAGGGTCAGAAGCCAGGCTGGGCCCGCACAGACCGCGGCGACCGGCACCGCGGGGAGCTCACCGCGAGGTAGGAGGCCGTGTCCGCGGCGCACGAGGAGCCAAGGCGATCGAGGAGCGCTCTGTGGCGGCGGCGAACGCTGCTGGAGGTGAGCGAGACCCCGGGGGCTGTCCCCAATGTCCGGGGCAACGCCCAGTCCGTTGGAAGACCCGCGGACAATGCCCAAATTTGGGGGAAACTGGGGGCAATGCCCAGTCGTTTTCCTGGACACGGAAGAAGCAGCATTGCCCACGTCTTGGGGACGCGCCGCCGGCCCAAGCGTGTTTGGGGAACACAGAGAGAAATTTCCAAAATCCGAGTAGCTCGGGGGACTTCCTACGAGACGCAGAGAGGCCTGAAACCAGTACTGGCCATGAGCGGGATTGGGAAGCAGACATCGGCCGCCGGCGGCGGGAACAATGCCCAAATTTTGGGGGAACGCAAGTCAGAGCTCTGTCTGATTTGCCCAGAGAAAATGGGTGTCCCGAAGTAGGGGGACCCAGGGGAGACTCTGTTAAAGTGGGAACTGTGATTAATGACTAAATTTGAGAGTCTAGAAAAATAGAGCCCAAGTTTGGGGGATGAGGGAAATTGCTCCATGCAATTGGGGTGATAGGGGTCTGTATCCAAAGTAGGGGGGAAGCCAGCATCTTAGTCAGCAGTCTTGGGGGACCCACCAAATCCCAGACCAATTTATGGAAGGGTATATTTTTTTGGTTGAATCAAAATTCTCCATATGAAATTTGGGGGGACCTAAAAGGTACATTGCTTTAAATGGGGAGAGGAAAGCAATGGACACATTTTGGGGATCCAGGCAAATTATTAGTGCTTGGGGGGAAGCAGGGATTAACTTCACATTTTAAGAATGCAAGTGAGTGGCCTGCGCACTTGCAGCACTAGAGAAAAGGGACCTCCGTAATTACTGTGGTTTCAGGGGGGAATTTTAATGTCCTTTAGAGACTCTAGAAGTACTATCTAACTCTGGGGGACCCCAGAGCGTGATAAGTACATTTAGTGAATGCAGAAAATAAATGCCCTTTTATATTTTATTTTTTAAGTAGATTTAAACTAATTTATTGTTTGTAAACAAGAAGGATTTTATATATTTTTTTCTGGACAATGTCTGCATTTGGGGAAGATACGTAAAACATGTTTCAAGCTTTGGGGACCCATGAAAATTACCCAAAGGAAACTGATATCTGCATTTCAGGAAACCGGGTTAGTAGCTCAGAAACTTGTAGGACACAGGCCTTTAAAGCCTGGGATTCCTAGGACCAGGGGGACATTTTCCATGTGCTTTGGGGGAGCCATGGAACATTGTCCCAAGGCAGGAGGACTCAGGACAGGGGTCGTAAAGTCAGGAGACTCATAAATCAATGTTCAAAAAAACTCAATCGTTTTGTGAAGGAAAATAATCTCAATTTGTTCTGGAGGGCTAAGAGACAATACCTCAATCTGGGGGCCCCAGAAAAATAACTGTTGAATCTAAGGATGGGTGAAGCTGCTCAGGGTCTTGGAGGACTTGGGAGTCAATATCTAAATTTGGGGGGGAAGGGATTATGAGTTCTGAGGCCTTTAGGGCCTGGAGAATCTACTTCCAAATTTTGTGATCTCCAGGGAGTATGTAGTGTGTTTGCAGGAAATAGTGCTTACGTTTGGGGTGACTCCGTGGGTGCATGAGTCTCTTTGGAGCCTGAGAAATCAATCCCTTTCTGTGACACAAATGTCATACCGAATGTGCCGAGGCCTCATATTCCAGGGAGTCGGGCATATCCAAATGTGGAGGGGGGTCAGGAAAAGAGTCCAGTGTGATCCTGGGGTTTAGGATTAGGGATCGGTGTCTGAGTTTTTAAAATCCACGATTGTTGTCAGTAAGCTAGTAGGACCGGGGAGTTTTTTATGTTCAAAATGTTGTGGTGCGGAGAAAATGCTCAGCATGTTTGGGGACACTTGAAAAAAAAAAAAACCCGGTATAACAAAAAATAGACTCTGCCCAGGGGTTAATTTTGTGCTCGGTGTGACCCAGAAGGACCTGGGAGGCGGTGCTGATTTGAGGGGAGCTCAGAAGACCCTCGGTCACACTTGGGCGCATTCTGGGTAATTGCTGGGTCTGCTTGTGGGGCCTGGGTGACATGACGGCATTTAAATCTTAAAACAGGGATAGATAGATCAGTGGCCCGGAGCTCCTAGGGCCACAGAAATGAATGCCCCCAAATCTTTGTGGCATGCCAAAATAAATAAATAAATAAATAAATAAAATTCTCGATGAGTTTTGGGGGTCACTGAAAAATAATTCAACGGAACTCAGCGAGCAGATCGCTCTCAACTCGGAAAGGGAGTGGGTGGCTGTGGTGGGTGTCATGCCTGAATTTAGGGGGAAGTGGAGGAGACAAGGTTCAAACCTCAAGAGTTCCAGGAAAATCGCTCGGTGTGGGGGGACTTAGGATTCCACGTGCAAAATTTGGGAAACCCAGGTTGGTGCCATTAGATTTGGGGCGCTCAGCGGATTGGTGTCCCACAGTGTGGGGAGTGGAGGAAGACTGGGGGAATCGGAACAAGGACAGGGAGTTTGAGACCCTGCGGTTAATATTCAAAGTTGTGTGGACGCGGGAAGAGTCTTCTTATTTTGGGAACAGACTAAGCGTGAGAAAAACACGGTCCGCGTCCTGCGGAACCAAACTGGTGGCACGCTGCGGGTCTGAGGGGTTACTGTGTAAGTTTTAGGGCCCTGGGTGAGTGGTGTGTGAATCCGGAGGACCTAGAAGGGTTACCTGAAACTGCTCAGAGCCCTGGAGAAAACAAATCTGGGGACCCAGGACACATAGTGTAAATCTGGGGGCGCCAGTCGGGGCTAGATGCGATTTGAGTCCCCGGAAACCACTGTCCGCGGGAGCCCTCGGACCTGCGGGGTGCGGACCGTGCCGCACGGAGGCACGCGCTGAGAAGCCGCGCTTCGATTTGCAGGATCCCCGAATAAGTGAGGTCCGAGTTTGGGGGAGCAGGGAAGTTGCCACTGGGATCCCGGAGAGCAAGCGCTGCGCTGCCTGCGAGACCAGCCTCCGCCGCCGGGGAGGAGCGGCTGCCGGGCCACCCGTCCGGGACGGCGCAGGGCTGCAGCGCGCTCCCCGGGGAGCTCGGCGGGCGGCGCGGGCGCCCTGGCGCGCACGGCCGGGGAAACTCGCTTTTCCTTCTTTCGCCTTCTCCCCACGCAGAGCACTTCTGCAGCGGCGGCCTGAGCCTAGCGGCGCCTGGGTGGAGCGAGGACCCCGAGGGCCGCGAGGGAACCGCCAGGAGCGGCTCCCCGGGCGTTCTCGGGGCTCCGGCTCCCTGCTCGGCCACCACGGCCAACGCCCGCGGGCTCCCCATCGCCGCTGCGCCCCACGCGCTTTCGCGCTGCGAGCCTAGGCGAAGCCGCGGCTGAGCCGCCGCCGGGGGCAGGCTCGTCCCTGCCTTGGCTTGGGGGCTCCGGAGCACCCCAGGCGGCCACCTCCGCCTGCCTGGGCGCTCCGCGCGCGCCGTTCGGGGCTTCCGCCATCCCCAAGCAAAGGCGAAAGCAATTTTGTTTGGGTAACCGGAAAGAGGAGAGGAAGCGGGGAAGCAGAGGAGAAAATTAGGGGGAGACAGGGGTGCAGGACTGCACGCCACTGAGGGGCCAGGGGTCTCCTTTCGTTTTCTAAAAGAGAATTTTTACAAAAAGCCTCTCCCCAGGGGCTGGGAAAAGTCCACTTCCTTAAAAGCAAACATTGAACCTACACACAAGCGTGCACAGTGCTTTTGGCCGAAACAAGGTCACCCCTTGGCATTGGGCAATGTTGGGGGTGGGGGACCACATCCCCAGGCGGTCCCAGGGGCAGGGGCTGCCAGAGAAGGGCACTTCAGCCGGCAGAACGGTGGGGACCCTGGGGCAAGTGCAGTGAGCTTTGCTCGTCCCCATCGTCACCCCTTAGAGAGACACTAGCTAGAAGGGGGTGATCTCAAAGCCTGACATCCTGGGGAGGCAGGGGTTAACACCACTGGACAGGTGTGGGAGCTGGGCAGGGCCCAGGCATCTCCTCCGCCTTAGCTTGGCAAGACAGGGAGACCCCCACCCATGAAAAACAGCCCATTTTCCACCCAGAGCGCAAAGCACGTGGGGAATGTCCCCTTCAAATTCCAGTCCGAATCCATCACCCTGCGTCCCATTCCAAGAACATCTGGCTGTCTCCCCCCACCCAGCACGGCCCCCTCCCCTTTCCACAGGCTCCCTGCGTCCCTGCCCAGCTTCTGGCCTCTGAGTTAGCCTATAGAGGGAGGGAGGCTCCGGCACAGAGACCGAAGGGCTGTTGATGTTCCCCGCTCCAGGGTGTCTTGCAAATTTGGGGGTGAGGAGCGTTCAGTAAGTGCCTGGCTGCAGGCTGGGCCTGCGTGACCAGAGCAGATTTCAAATCTCTGTTATGGACAAAGCCAGGCTCCCCTCGCCTCTCTGTGTCCTCCACCCTCTCTGCAGGCTGAGATGGGGGAGGGGACACCAAGGAGGGCTGTGGGCTTTCACCTCGGGGTACCTGGGGGAAATCACACTAGTGACCTGTTTGGGGGCCCTCCCCTGCTCCCCTGCTTTCTGTTCCAGAGGGGCCTGCCCTGGAGGAGCCACCACAGCCCATGCTGGGAGACCCATGCCTGGACTTGGCAAGGTATGGAGAAAGCTGAGGTCACCTTGGGGTGCCCACGGCAGGGTGAGGGCTGCACATGGTCCCCTCCCCAACAGGGCTGCCCGCTGAGCCCTCTCCTTATTTAGTCAAAAGTGTGGCCAACGCAGGCCAGAGGCCGGAGCAGATCCGGGTCACCCTGGGGCTCAAAAAGTACACTGGCTGCACCCCCAGCCAGGACTGGCAGTGGGTTCTGCCCCCAAGACCTGCTCCTTCCCCACTGTTCCTGGACCCCCAAGCAAGGAAGGGTCCTGCCAGCAGCCTGGGATGTTGCACAGGGGTGAGCCCTCCAGCCCAGAGCTTGGCTGGCAGGAACGTCAGCCCCAAGTGGCATCCTCGCCCAAGCCTGACCAGGCACTGCGACGACGGCACCGGTCTTCTTTCTGGACTTGCAGACCCAAACTCCAGAGAGAATGCACACCCCCTCAGAATTCCCACTCACCCCACAGAGCCGCTCCCCTCTCGGCTGCGACTCCCCTCCTCCCGCTCTGCCTTGGGCCTTTCTCATCCTGGTTTCTCCCGCTCTGGCTCTGAGCTGGCTGCTCCCCCCTCCCTGGGACCAAGCCCAGCATTTTACAAACCCAGCTCCGTTCTCCACGGGCCCCCTGAGCACCCCCACCCCACTCCGCAGGACACTCCACTCGGGACTGGGGAAGTACAACGCGCCCACTGGGCATCAGCCCGCCAGCCTGGAAAGCCAGGGACCGACCACCCGGCGGAACTGCCAACACCAGGACGACAGGAACGGCTCATCGGGCACCCAAAGCCAGACGGTACATCCTGGGGGAGGGTCGGCGGGGACCGCAGGGGAGGGCCGCACACTCACCACTGCGCTACCGTTTGATTCGGTGTCTGAACAAAAGACACCTTTGAAAGAATATTCCTGGCTTCTGAGTGAGCCAGGCAAACCCGCCTGGAAGACACTTCCTTCGGGGACGCCCTCCCTGAAGGCCCCCCCAGGGAGGCCTCTGTCTTGGGTCAGGTACAAGGACAGGGACGAAGGTGCACCCTACCTCCCCACACTCCCCCAGTACCTGACCAGCCGACTGGCAGCCACCGCCACCACCGAGCTTGCGAGCTTGCTTCGGGGAGTCAGGGGAGTCAGGGGCCGTCTGGCCGGGCCTTTCCAGCCCCCCCTCCACCCACACTGTGCACAGGAAGCCCGGGTCGCGGAACACAATGGGATCGGGACAGCCGCACTTGCCCGGCCCCGGTGCACAGAATGCCTCTCTGGGCAGCGCTTCGTTTGCTAGTCACAGCCCTGCACGCAGGCCAAGGGGGCCTGAGACTGTCGCCCACTTTGACAGATGGGGACAGGCACAGAGAGGTCGAGCCACTGGCATAAAGCCTCACAGCCGGCATCCGGCAGGGAGAACTGAGCCCCAGGCCCCTCAGTGGACCCAGCTTTCCTGTGTCCAGACGGCCCCTGCCTGATATGTTTCTCCCTCTCTCCCCTTCTCCCTGCTCACCCTTCCTCAAACCCTGTCCTCACGGTGTCCCCGGCCCTCTCCCTCTGTCCCTGCCCTCCTCTGCCCTCTCCCTCGCCCAGCCAGGAGCTCCCCTCCGAGGACCCAGACGCTGCAGGGAGCCTGCTCTGCCCACACCTGAGCCCTCCAGAGAGAAGAGCCCGCAGCCCACGCTGGACTCTGCGTACAAATCTGCGCGTGGGAGGTCTGCACCTGCCTGGGTGCCCGAGACCCTGCCTGGAGCCTGGCACAGAACCGCACCAGCGACATTTCTGCCCTGCCCTGGGGTGCCCCAGACACTCACCTCACTGGGGCTGGGGCTGGGGCTGGGGCTGGGGCTGGCTGCTGGCCTCATTTCTGCGAGTGTCAGTGTCGAGTGTCGGGGTCCCCTGAGCCACAGGCTGCAGCAGCTTACCTCAGCACTGGGGGCTCAGGCTGGGCAGGGGGCTGAGCCCGAGGAGAAGAAGTGCTCTGGGGCTGGGGGCTGCAGTCCACCTCCTCCCGCACAAGCTCGGCAGTGATTCTTCGGCCCCTGGGGAGAACCAAAAAGGTGTTCCTGAGATGCTCCCTTCCCAAACAAAACCAGACAGCCCCCACCCAAGCCAGACAGAGCCCTGGTCCCCTCCCATCCCCCTCCTGTCCCTCTGCTCCTAGCTCTCCCTGTTGCAAAGCACAAGGGACAGAGTGTCAAGAAAGTCACCCAGAAAGGGCTTCTCAGCAGCTGGGGCTGAGTCGTGCTGGTTGAGGGGCAGCAATGAGGTGCACACAGGTGGCCTCAGAGGCGCACAGCACAGAATAGGGAAGTCTGTCCCTCTGCTTCCCGGGAGGGCCCCCTCCAAACCCCAGAGGACACGGAGCCCCACCCTGAGAAGGCTGCCGAGTGGGGTGCAGCCGGGCTCCTTTGGGTAACGAACCCCTCCCCGCAAACGAACACCACCCCGGGTGGGTGGAGGAGTCTGGGATCCGGGTTCCAGAGAGAAACGTCATGCAAGATGCCTGTCGTCCCAGCGGAGCTGCTGTGGCCCCGGCTCTCCTTGCAGAGCTTGGTGGGAGGACCAGCCACGCTGTCAGGAGGAGGGAAGCTCTACTTTTTGAACCCCTGCTGGGCATGTCAAGCACAGTGTCCCTTCATCGTCTTTCTCCTCACTCTCTGTTCCAGTTTCTTGCTGCTGGTTGGGAGGTGCAGGGAGAGAGGGAGGTTTAACTTTTAAAATGCTATGTGTGTGTATATGTATGTATGTATATATATATATTATATATACCTGCTCCGGAGCCTCAGGCCCCTGGCCCCTCTGCACAGTCTCCTGTCTGTCTTTGGGATTGGGGGGGGGGGGTCGGCGTGCAGCAAGAGGAAACTTTCACACAGAAACCTTTCCTTTGACATTGTGCAAAAACAGCTGTGCCTCCTGATGGGCAGAGCATCCCTCCCCACCTCCCCACCCCTCCCCTGCGCCTGCCGGATCAGTGCAGGGAAACCTATTCTTGCAAAAGCCCCATAGAGCAATCCCCTCCCCAACTGTCTTTCCTGTCCCCCCCGCAGTGGAGGCCACTCTTGGGAAGCTTGCCTGGGCCCTCCTGCAGCAGAGATTCCTGCCCTCTTTCAGAAACCAGGGTCTCGGCAGCTGTCCCGGGTCCCCAGCCCACTGACGAGGCCTGAACGCTCAAAAGGTAGCTTTTGTCACATGCTCAGGGGACACAGCTGGAGGGAAGGAAGCCTGGTCACCTGTACTCTAGTCGCTGCGTGGTCCCCGCAGCTCCCGGGCAGTGGATGAAGAGGACCGGAGAGTCGCTGGTGCCCAAGGCTCTCTGCTGAAACTGCCCGGACGATGATCCGCCGGCTGGGCCAGTATTAGCAGTCGCTGCCAAAGCAGGGGGTCCTCTGGCCGTGGTTCCCAGACCCTCCAGCCCGGTCGCCGTGGAGGAGGAGGAGGTGGAGGGGGACGAGGCTGAGGCTGCAGAGACAACGAAGGGCGCTTTTAGAGTGTGCATGTTGTAACGGGGCCCCTAGAAGCGGGAGAGCCTGCCCACCACCACCGAGCACGGCACCTGCTCAGATGCCAACTGAAACTACAGCTGTGCCCTCACCTCCTCGTCCCCTCCACTCCTTTCCCTGGACGCCTCCAAATTTGGGGAGCTTTGCACCAATTTGGCAGTGCTGGGGTGGCTGGCTGTGGCACGTGCCCACGCTAGGGCCCGGTGCATCGGGGGTGGAAGCTTGGCCCGTCCCACCACAGCAGAAAGGCTTCTGTGGGTGTGGGCACAGCTGGGAGCCGTCCCTGCTAGCTGGGAGGTGGGGACCGTGTGCAGGAGGTGGGCAGTGGGTGGGGCTTCCCTAGAGGGACGCTTGGCAGCTACTTAAGACCCTGGAATGCCAGTGGGCGTGGCACTGGTAAAATGGGGGCGGGGACTTAGCGGGGTTCGAGAATGAGCAGAAAAATCGCTTTTCAGGTGCTCCCAAGGCAGCTGTGTGCAGCCCGGTCATGTCCTTCCATCTTCCACAGGCAGGGGACTCGGCTGGGAGCTTCTCCCCTTCCCAGTCACACTTGCTCTGACCCCCACCCTGCACATATGGCACAGGGCACTGGGGACACTGAGGCACGAGGCAGGCGGCAGTGAGCACGTGTAGGCACTCCTGGGCAGGACGGCTGGCCAAGCTCTAAATGGAGCTCCAGCTAAGCGTGGGCTCAGAGCTGACAGCAGCCGGAGAAGGTTCAGGTGGAAGCACTGCCTGACTGGGCCGCATCTCACTGGGAACTGGAAACCTCCTGCCCAAGCCTGCAGGGAGAGCAGGCACAGAGCAGAGTGGACTCAGGGAGACGCAAAGTCATGTGCACTTCCCAGAGAGCACCCGTCCCCACCCGCCGCACCCCTGCGCCTCAGCCATCCATCCTCGGTGTGTTTGTTTTGTGCAGCCCACCAGCCTGTGCTGGGATTTCACTCTCCCTTCTCCCAAGCCCGCATCCGAACTCCCTTCCTTAGCTGGAGCAACAGGGCATCTCATGGGGATAGCAGGGCTTGCTTGCAGCAGGGAAAACACTTAGGCTTGAGGGGGACTCAAATCTGGGGTGTGTGTGGGTGGTGGCATCTCAGACAGGATGCAGGTGCCTCCTGGGAGGCAGGCAGGTGGGACTCCTCACTGGCCGTTGGGTTGGGAGGCGTGCTGGTGGCCCTGCGTCAGGTCTGGAGCCCATGGGCAGAAGCCGGTGTGAAGTGGCTCACGGCTCTCCAGGTGTAGCGGTCACCTGCTCATGCTGCCTCTGACTGCACCCTGGGGCTCCGTGGCCCGGAGACGCCATGGCACGTGCTGCCCCCTGGCGTCCGCTGCAACATGCCCAGACGCCACGGCGAGCCGCTGCCAGGGCCTCTGTGGATACTGGGCTGGGGCTTTCCAAGTGGCAGAGGGAGCGAGGGAGGGGGAAGGGCTGTCTGTCATC
This sequence comes from Cheirogaleus major, assembly GCA_963574435.1. Classification (NCBI taxonomy): domain Eukaryota; kingdom Metazoa; phylum Chordata; class Mammalia; order Primates; family Cheirogaleidae; genus Cheirogaleus; species Cheirogaleus major. The sequence goes on along the minus strand of CAUYPO010041228.1, from coordinate 8,477 downwards.
GAGCCAGACGAGGTGGTTCTGAGGGAGGCTCATCAAAGGAGTGTCCCCAGACGGAGGGGCTGGCGGCTACGGGGCTGGAAGGGAAGCCGCCCACAGATCAAGCTCCTGAAAGTGTGGAGCCCCTGTCTCCAAAATGGTATCTTGAATCCGAGCTTTGCACTGGGCTGGATTTCCATCTCCGCCCGGCACAGAAGGGGCTCGTTCCAGTCCGGGATTATCCTGCCCACCAGGATCTTGGAACCCAGGGATTTTAAGCACGAGGAGGGGACCGGGAAAAAGGGGCCCGGTAGGAAGGGCCCATGGGGCGGAAGCTAAGCCATGGTGCACCAAGGCAGGACACAGGTGAGAAGGACCACACAACACAGACAGACAGCGGGGTGCTGGGGTGAAGGACTCCACGCAGCAGAAACCTCCTTGCTCCACGGCCTCTTGGGCCTGGAAGAGGGTTGGCCCATCCTGGGGGTCTGGTCGGATCCCCATTTAGGCGGAAGAGAATGGGGTACCGCCAGAAGTCCCCAGTGCCAGGTGCGGGCACTCAGCTTCTTGAGTGGCCTCATACTGACACCTGGTGGGCATTTCCGGAATGACACCGGCACGACCCAAGGGTTTTGGGGGCTGCCGTTTGGGGCACTCGGGGGAAGGAGGGTGCAGGGTGTGGGGGGCAAAGCCAGGACACCCCTCCCGACGGTGGAGAGCCCCCCTGCAGTGTTGGGGGGTACAAGTGGGTTCTGCCCCTTTGCACTTGAACCTGCCTCTACCCTGGCATTACAGGAGGGGCAGGGGATGGGAGACTCCCTTTCGGTGTCCCTGACCCCGGGGGTCCTGGCACGGTGGGCACCCCAAGCCACAGGCGGCTAAGCCTGGAACTCCTTCCTGAAGCATCCGTCATGGTTGTAGAGAGGAAACTGTATTTTATTAGCATCGAAATGAAACCGGACGTATCACTGAGGGCCTGGGGCAGAGGGAAAGGGTCCCTGGATGAACGCAGGACGCGGGAGTCTGCCCTCCGCGCCCACTCCCAGCCCCACCCCGCCCCACGGGGAAGTGGGAATCAGGGAATCTCCAAACCCGGCCCGAGCCTGACACCTTGTGGCCACTTGGAGAAGTTGCAGCCACTTTCCTGTAAGTCACTTGTCACCTGTAGTCACTGCAGGGCCAAACCTCGGGATGGGGGGACGAGAAGGACATCACCCACGACCCCCACCCTGAACACACCAGATGTCCCTGGAGGGCACTGGACGGCCCAGCCGCCACCCCTGGCAGGGGTGAGGCTGCCCCTCGAAGGCTCCAGGGTCGTGGCCCGAGGGCCCACCGTGTGCGCTCAGCCAGGCGAGGAGGCTGACCCCGTGCACATCCCAGCTCTGCTGCCAGCGACTTCTGGGGAGCCAGGTCACCCCAAGCCTCTGTCTCCCCTCTGCCCGCACAGGTGCCACGTTGGGGGGAGAGGCACAGCCCCTCGGACCCAGGGAAAGTGCTAGCAGACGTTCAGTTTCACCCTGTCCTGGGTGTGAAGTCACATCTTCCCCTTTCTCCCCTGGCCGCTGGTGCTGAAACACCGGTTCCTGGGACCACGTGCAAATGCAGCCCAGATGGTCCCCGTGCCGCCGGCCCGGGAGCCCCACCTGCCCCGCGGGGACGGGCAGCCCAGAGGACTCCGGAGTTTTGGGAGGCGGAGGCCTGTATGTGGCTCTTGGAGGGGTGGGGAACAGGGGCAGTGAGCTCTGGGGAGACCTGGGAGTGGCTCTCCCTGCCCGGGGCTGCCAAGTTCAAGGAGTTGCAAAGACTCCTCCGCCACGAGGGCCTCGGGCACACGGGGCCACCCTCAGACTGCACCCTGGCACCCCAAGTCCCTCCCGCACAACTCCTGTTCCTGCGTGTCCCACCCCGAGCCATGTGGGGGCCTGGGCCTCCATCCTGGGCCTCTGCCACGTATCCACGGCCGTGCCTGGTAGCCTGGGGGCTGCGGCTTCCCTCGGAAAACACATGGGGTCCCCCGGCCTCCACCCCCAGAGGAGAAGCAGGCCCGTGGTGCTGTCCCCATGAGACCGGGGCCCAGAGAGAGGAAGCCACTACAGGAATGCTAAAGTGGGAGGTCCCAGGGTCTGGACGGGTCCCCCGAGTGCCTGCAGCCTCCCTCCCCGCACACCTGGACAGGCTGGACTGTGGCCTGTGGCCTGCGGCCTGGGTCCTGGAGGACACCTCCACGCTGGCGTCCCTCGTGCTCTTAGGCTGTGGGCTCTGAGGCACCACGTGCTGGCCCAGGAAGGCAGCAGGTGCGGATGGGCCTGTGTGGAGCACTCACACCTGTGCAGAGCACTCACACCTGTGTGGAGCACTCACACCTGGGGCGGCAGCACCGCTACAAGAAAGCAGGCTCCCTGGCGACACCTGGAGAGTCCCCTCCCTGCCCCGGTAGCACGGGCAGGAGGCAGGAGGCCGGATGTGGAGGGCCCGAGAGGGCACAGCCCTGCCAGGGGCTCCCCAAACTCACCCTCTCAGCAGGCAAGGCCTGCACGATCTCCTTTGGCTCCCTTTTGACAGATGAGGAAACCAAGACCCAGAGATGTTAAGTCACTTTCCCGAGGCCACACAGCCAGGAGCAGCAGAGCCAGCACTGAAGCCCTGCCCGGCCTGCCCGCTCTGCCCCTCGAGCCCGCGCTGTCCCTGAGGATGCTCAGTGCCTGTCATCTCCGACATCCACAGGACGCGGCCCACTGTCACCCTCAGACCTCAGCTGAGCCTTCTTCTCTGCCAAGGCTGGCCCACGCCCAGCCGAGGGACAGGCCTGGGGTGCCAGCTCTGTGCCGTCACAGCCGCCATGTCTCCGGCCAGGGCTGCAACAGGTTGGGTCTGCACCCCTGGGGGCGGTAGCCCAGCACAGACTGGTCCTCAGGGCTGCCGAGCCAGCAGGGCCATGAGACGCCTCCTCCAGGAAGCCTCCCCGACTGCTGCTTCCTGGCTCCTCTGTTCTGAGCTCTGATTGTGCAGCTGGAGCTGGGCGGGGGGTGCCCAGCCTCCCTCTCTCTCTTGTCTCTCAGCCAGCTTGTCCCCCTGCCTGGAGCCTGGCCCCCCACACATTCCTGTCCCACAGCTGGGCCCAGGTCGGGGAGCACCCCCAGGTGGCCAGGGAGGAAGCCACTTCCTGCCCCTTGAAGCTGTCCTTGGACCTTGGAGGTCGGGCCTCGGGAAGGCTCCATGGGGGGACAGGGGCCATCGCCAGAGCCACACATTCAGGTGCTTCGGTTCCCCCAGAGTCCCCCGGGTCCCCTCTCTGCCCTGTCCTCGCCTCCCGCCAAGCCGCCCATGTGTGACAGACCCTGCCAAGGACCCCGAGGCCAGAGTGGGTCCGGGCTTTCCCAGGGCCCCTTGGCAGCGCAGGCAGCAGCAGGCCTCGCGTGTGGGCGGGGGGCAGGCGGGCCGGGCCTAGGGGGGCCGGGCTGGAACGGCACCAAGTTCCGAGTGCGGGTGGACTTGGAGGGACAGCGGCCTGCTCTTCGGGTCTCAGCGGGAGCAGCCACAGCTGGCAGGGCTGCGGGGCCACGGCTCTGTTTTCCAAAAACACAGATGGGCTGGGAAGGGGGTCGGAGCAAGGCCCGGGTGGAATGCGGGGCCCACGCGGCCCTGGGGTTCTGCTAACTCAGCAGCCCGGCCCGCAGGGGCTGCAGGGCGGGGCCGCCCCCAAGGCTCAGGGGGCTGCGGACCCCCAGGCTGGGCCGCCCACGGCCAAACTCACCCCTGGCGGGCACAGAGCTGGGCACGGCTGGGAAGGACCCTCCACTGGTCACAGATGGGAGCAGGGGTGGCTGCTGGGGTGTGGGCCACCAGGGTCTCTCTAGACACTGAGTGTACCTGGTAAGGGGCGCGGGGAGGCACCCCCACTTCACCCTCAGCCTGGGGACTCCGGCTCTAGCTTAGTCATGGACACACAGGTACCCCCGAGACCCCCTCTCTCACCCCTGCCTGGGGGAGCAGGGAGGATGGGGTGACCCTTTGGTGCAGCCCAACTTCCAAGGCAGCCTCAGGACACCGTGGGAGCCGTGGAGTCTGTCTCAGGGACCCCTGGGGTCAGGATGGTCCCGACGGCGGCAGATGGGCAGGAAGTGGGGAGTCCAAGCCGGGTGGGGCGGGGCCGGAGGCCACCTGGGCGCCGGACAGTGAGCTGAGGACAGCGGGGCCGGGAAGGCCGGCGGGGGACTCGGCGCCAGCGCGGCACGACAGGCTGCAGGGACGGTGGGGGGGCCGCCCCCGCCCGCTCCCCTTTCGAAGGAATCTGCCTCGCTGTTCCCGCGGCCCAGGCCAGAAACAACAGCGGCAGGAGGGGGGCCGGGCTGCGCCCCACGGCAATCGCCATGTTCCCAGACCCCGTCCTCCCCTGACCCCCGCATGTCCCCTCGGCACTGGGCTCAGGGCCCTCGCCCTGACCCGAGGGACCCCAGCTCGGGGCTTTCTGGGCCTCAAGGTCCCCAGCCGCTGACGCCCCCAGCCTCACACGGGGACGAGGACTCCGCCTCGGGCTCGAGTGGCCCAGGAGGCCACAGCAGAGTGAGGACCCCCGTTAGCCTCCAGCCTCAGTATCCCCCTGGCCCTAGCCGCAGCACGAGGAGGGCGGGAGGGGGCGTCTGACTCTAGCTGGAGGCTTTCTCAGCACGTTAGGGACCCGGGATGTTGGGCAGCTGGCTGTCCCCTGTCCCCCCGGCCAGACTCCCCGGGTCTGCGACCTGCAGGGACCCTGGGCTGGCGAGAGACGCTGGCCTGGGGCTTGGCAGCCACCACGACTCAATGTCCTCAGACTCTGTCTCTCCTTCCTGAACCCCAGCCCCTCCCGAGTCTGGGGTGGGGGACAGTGGGGGACCCGCACCCCGAGAGGGGGGGGGGCCTTGCATGTAGCCACCAGCCCCGATGCAAAGGCGAGCCTTTGGCGCCATCTGCTGGTTGCGTCTGTGAATGGCCGTGCGGCCCATTGCCGGTGTCTGTAGGTGCCACCCAGAAAGCAGCCACACCTGCCTGGGGACGGCCCCACCAGGTCCTGAACACGGCCCACGCTCCCCCTCTCACGGCTGGGCTGGAGACAGACAGCAGCTGCCCCTCACACCCGAGCCCGGCCCGGGACGCCTTCTCCCCTCGCCCCCGGCTGCGCCCTCTGCCCGGGCCAGACCTCACTGGGCACCAGGTCCTCGAGGGCCGGGGTCGACCTTGGCACCCCTGCATCCCTCGCGCCCCCAGGCCTACTCTTCCTGGAAAGCAGCAAGGACAGCAAATATTTGCAGCTGGCCGGAGAAGGCAAACACAGCCGGGGCCAGCGCAGGTGCCAGTCTGTCTGTGCCAGGGCAGGCACAGCCCGGGGCCGGCTGGAGCCCCATCCCTGCTCCGGGCCTCAGTCTCCCCTCAGGGCACACGGGCACAAGAGTTCCCAGCCCTCCTGACACGTGTGAAGGTGGCAGTGAGCAGGCTGCCCTCGGTGACACCCCTCGCCCTCCAGACACGGGGCAAAGGTCGCAAGGGGGGCATGGCAGGTTTGAAGGGCTTGGGGAGCAGCTGGCCCGCCACCCTCCCTGCCCCGCAGCTGGGGAGCACTTAGGTGGACCCCTAGCCCCCAACGCCAGGTGGCAGGCAGAGCTGGACACGGCTGGTGGCCACTGCCAGCCCTGTGGGCCATGCGGCCCAGGTTCCAAGGGCAGGCAGGGTCTCCGCACGGGAGGTTTGTCCCGTAGATTCCCAGAAGGGGCGGAGCACGGGCAGGACCGGGCCGGGCGGGGACCGCAGAGCCAAGGTCTGTGGGCCTGGCGTGCTCGGGGCAGCTGGGAGCCCAGAGGTGGCCACACTCCCCAGGCAGGTGTCGGCCGCAGGGCGGTGCCCGTCGGAAGGCGGCTGACAACCGGGCCTCCCGCCACCCTGGGCGGCCACTTCTTGTCTACCCCCAGGGCAGGGAGAGGCGACCCCCACGCCCTGTCTGCTCTCCCCGCCGACCTTCTCATGGACACACAGGGGGAGGCCGAGGGGCTGGAGGACACCAGCGTGGGGAGGGGGTCCCAGGTCTCAGCGCTGCCAGGGCGGCTCTCAGGAAGGCAGAGGGTGGGTGGCAGCTCCCTGTGACCACGTCCCTTCCGGCCAGAGGCCCTCAGGACAGATGCCACGAGAATTCAACCCCTCAAAGGACCCTCCTCAACACCCCCCCGCACCGCCCAGAGGCGGCCACGCCGCGAGTCCCGCGAGGCCCGGGTGGCCCACGTGCGCCCAGCCCCCAGCGGGGGCCCCCAGCGGGCTCCCCTCACGCCCCCTCTGAGTTTGTCGGCGCCTTTGGGTGTCTACCCATCACTCCCAGGGCCTTACTGGCCACTGGGGCTGACCGGGGTGACGGGTTCGGCCAATGCTGCTCTCGACGCCCACCCGGCGCACGTACCTCGGCTCCGGAGGGACCCCCTGCCTCTCCCGCGCGAATCGGGCCGGCTGGGCCTTCCTGTGGACGGCCGGCTGCTGGCCCCAGGCACCTCCTCCCTCCTCTTCCGGGTCCAGTGTCCGGCCGTCCACCCGCCGGCCCAGCCTTGGCCCCCACTCCAGGGGCGGGGCCTGTAACATCCCTGGAAGGGGGTGTCACTGCTGCCGCGGGCCGGGGGTGACCTCAGGCTGCAGGATGGAGGCTGCCTGGTGCCAGCCCCAGGCCCGGCCACCCCAAGCCCTGGCCCGGGCGGAGCTTTCAGGGAAGGCGCAGATTGGTTTGGCCTGGGTGGCAGGCAGGCCGGCCAGACCTTGTGGCAGCCAGGGTCACCCGCTGACCTCCCAGGCCTCAGTCAGTCAGCCCAGGTAGCCCCCAGGTTCCCGTCTGCTCTCCAGTCCAGGTGCCCAGGGAACCACCTGTGCTCCGTGGGTGCTGCAGAGAGAGCTCATGCAGGACCCCAAAGACCTGCACCCAGGGTGACCTTGCCACCAGGGCCTTCGGGCACTTGTGGGGGTGACCACCGGGCCTGTGGCTGAAGGGATCTGTCTGAGTGGCCCTGCCTATGGGGAGGAGAGGGCAGAGGGGTGGCCGGGAGACCCTGGCCCGGGTCCCTGGCTTTGTGGCCCTGGCGGTCCCCAGCCAGCATGGGCTGCTGTTCCCAGGGCCTCCCGGCCAGTGCCGGGGAGTGGGCTTCGGGGCCGCCCACGGCCATCCCTCCCGCTGCCCGGCTCGTGGGGAGTCATCCGGCCTGTCCTGCTTCCTCTAAAGCACTAGGGTCCCTGTAGGGTGAGTCTGGCAGGTCCGGGCTGGGGGCTGTGACAGACCTGCCCCCCACCACGGAGCTGGGGACAGCAGGCACTGAGGGAGACCCAGCCTCGGAAGCCTCACAGTCCCTTCCCGGCACCATCCCTCCCTGCAGGACCCCTCCGCCAGCCCAGCCTCCCCCCTGCACAGGGACGCCATCAGAAACAGCTCTAAAAATAGGGCCTGGGAGGGGTAGGTGGGAAGAAGCCACTGGAATGTTCTCATTCTCTTTCCTCGAAAATTCTCTGGGGACCCTGAGGGCCCAGGGCTTCTGAACGGGGAAGTCAGCTCCCCGAGACCCCCCCAGCCTCTCAGCTCGCCCGTGCCCCCCAGAGCCCCAGGGCAGGGGCAGTGACAGGCACTCCGCCCCTTGGGGTACCCAGGCCTGGCCGGGGCCCGGGGAGGGTGGAGAGCGCTCGGAGGGGCTGCTGGGGGGGGGGTGCGGCGCGGTGGGGCTCAGACACAGGGAGGACACAGCGGGGCCGTTCAAGAGGTTTATTCGTCCGGGGGCAGGCGGCTAGTTGCAGTAGTTCTCCAGCTGATACAGCGAGCAGATGCCGGTGCAGCACTGCTCCACGATGCCACGCTTCCGCGGGGCCCCCTCCAGCGCCAGGGCCTGCAGGCCACCGTCCGGCCCCACCTGCCCCACTGGCGGTGGGCGGCGCCAGGCAGAGAGGGAGAGAGAGAGAGACGCCGCCCCGTCAGGGACACAGAGCCCCCGCCCCCAACCCAGGGTCGCTGCTGGGCAGGGACAGGAGGGCCCCGAGCCCACACACCCTGCCGCCTGTCCCCGGCCCGGGCAGTGCCGCAGCGGGAGCATGGCCGGTGCCCACAGGTACCATCCCCGGGGCCTGCCCTTCCCCTGACTCCCCACTGCTACTGCGTCCCACTGGGCAGGTAGGGACCACTTCCCGAGGTCGCCCTGAGACCACCCACGCCCGGGGCTTGGGGCACTTATTAAAATTCCCCCTGGGCTGGGCGCGGTGGCTCATGCCTGTAATCCTAGCACTTTGGGAGGCCGAGGTGGGAGGATCGCTCAAGGTCAGGAGTTCAAAACCAGAGCGAGACCCCATCTCTACTAAAAATAGAAAGAAATTAATCGGCCAACTAAAAATATATAGAAAAAATTAGCCGGGCATGGTGGTGCATGCCTGTAGTCCCAGCTACTCGGGAGGCTGAGGCAGAAGGATCACTCCAGCCCAGGTTTTGAGGTTGCTGTGAGCTAGGCTGACGCCAC